>OY987311.1:40507509-40743060 GCA_963920655.1 Geranium rotundifolium
ATCGGTGCCTTGGTTAACCGAGCTTTCAACTCGTCGAATGCCACCTTGCACTTACTTGAAAACTCATATTTCACATCTTTCTCAAGCAACTTGCATAGCGGCTTTGCAATTTTAGAAAAATCTTGAATGAAGCGTCTATAGAAACCCGCATGTCCAAGAAAGCTTCGCACCAACTTAACTGAAGTGGGATAAGGGAGAGTCTCGATTACGCTGATTTTAGCTCTATCGACTTCAATACCTTCCTTGGAAACTTTGTGCCCGAGAACAATACCCTCATTGAATATAAAATGACACTTCTCCCAGTTAAGCACTAGGTTGGTCTCCTTACATCACTTCAATACTTTCGCCAAATGCTCGAAGCATGCTTCGAATGACTCCCCGAAAACCGAAAAATCGTCCATGAATATCTCAAGATACTCCTCGGCCATGTCTGAGAATATTGCCATCATACAACGCTGAAATGTGGCAGGGGCGTTGCAGAGTCCAAATGGCATCCTGCGAAATGCAAATGTCCCGTAGGGGCAAGTGAAAGTAGTCTTCTCTTAGTCCTCAACGGCTATGTGAATCTGATTGTATCCACTGTAGTCGTCAAGGAAACAATAGTACTCGTTCCCTGCAAGGCGATCTAGCATCTGATCAATGAACGGGAGGGGGGAAATGGTCCTTTCGAGTTGCACTATTCAATTTCCTGTAATCCATTCAAATACGCCATCCTGTGATAGTTCTTTGCGGAATGAGCTCATTCTTGGCATTGGTGACCACGGTGAGGCCACCCTTCTTGGGTACACATTGAACGGGACTCACCCACTTACTGTCATATATAGGGAAAATAACTCCCACGGCAAGCCATTTCAACACCTCCTTCTAGACAACTTCTTTCATGGCCGGATTCAACCGGTGTTGATACTCAACGGAGCCTTGACACTCCTTTTCAAGGATGATTTTATGTGTGCAATATGTTGGATCAATCCCACGGATATCGGCAATCATCCATCCTAATGCAAGCTTGTGATCCCGCAACACATTCATCAACCTCCCTTCTTGCTCCTGAGTTATAATAGTCGGAAGCATGACAAGATCTTTCGGGCAATTTATTATGCGAGTAAGACGTTGAATGGAGCTCAAGAAAATTACACGGTGACAGAGAAAGAGTTCTTGGCAGTGGTTTTTGCATTCGAGAAGTTCCGCTCCTATGTGATTGGTTCCAAGACATTGGTACACACCGACCACTCCGCATTGAAATACTTGTTGACGAAAAAGGAAGCAAAAGCTCGATTGATACAGTGGGTTTTGTTGCTACAAGAGTTTGAGTTAGAGATAATTGATCGGAAGGGGGCTAAGAACCAAGTAGCCGACCATCTCTCCCGGGTTAAGAATGATAAGGGGGAGCAACAAGAAGAGAGCCGTGATTCTTTCCCGGATGAGCATATCTTGGCAATTGAGAGCTCGATACCATGGTATGCCGATATTGCAAACTATGTGTCATGTGGCCTACTCCCTCTCGAGATGAACTCTCAACAAAAGAAAAGATTTCTCCACTCATGCAAAGGCTATTATTGGGATGATCCATTTTTATCTAAGTAGGGGCAAGACGGTATTTTTCGACGGTATGTTCCGGAAAGTGAGATATCGTCTATTCTTGAGGCTTGCCATGACTCTCCGTATGGAGGACATTTTGGTGGAGAGAGGACCACAAGAAAGGTACTCCAATCTGGATTTTATTGGCCATCTATTTTCAAGGACTCACATGAACACTTCAAGAATTGTGACCGATGCCAAAGGGTAGGAAACATTTCCCGACGGCACGAGATGCCGTTGAATAGCATTCTCGAAGTGGAATTTTTTGATGTTTGGGGAATGGAATTCATGGGTCCATTCTCATCGTCTTATGGCAAATATTTCATAATAGTAGCCGTGGATTACGTGTCCAAGTGGGTTGAGGCGGAGACATGCATCGCCGCGGACGCCAAGACAATCATCAAATTTGTGAAGAAGAACATAATAGCAAGGTTTGGAACACCAAGGGCAATATTTTTGCTACACTAACATGCCAAAGCTAAAAATCCCAAAGTTTGAAGGCCGCGTGAATGAAGATCAAGTCCTAGAGTGGTTGAGCACAGTAGAGAGGGCGTTCCATTACACAAAAACACCAGAAGATTGGAAAGTAAAACTGGTGGCTGTAAGATTGAGGAAACACGCTTCAGATTGGTGGGACAACCTCAGAAGATAACGAGAAAAATATGGTTGTGCCAATATCGTTACATGGGATAAGATGAGAAAAGAGTTAACGAGAAAATATTCTCCATCTACCTACAAACATGAAGTATATTTCAAATTGAAGAAGTTGAGGCAAGGAAGGACATCCATAAAGGAGTACGCTGCTAAATTTGAAACATTAATGATGAAAGCCGAATTAAGAGAAGTTGAGAAGCAATCTATTAATCGCTTCATTAATGGTCTAAATTGGGACATTGCAAAGGTGGTCGATCTGTAATTGTACTATATGTTGGATGATGTGATCAAATATGCACTGAAGGTCGAAACTCAACACAACCAAAGGCGAATTGACACATTCAGAAGATTTGCTCAATCCAAGAGTTATATGAAAGAAAAACTAGATGAGACAAATGCAGCTATCAAGCCAAAAGTAGAAAGTGAAGTCTATGAGTTAAACCTTGAAAACTCTTCAATGAAACTTCATTATTTTACTTGCCAAAGGTTAGAGAATACTACATCTGAATGTCCAGATCAAGAAGTGGTAGCACTCGTGGAAGATGAATATGTGGCATGTGAAGATGACGTATTGGATGAGCAATGTGTTGATCACATGATTGATCTTGATGCGAATAATGTCATGTATACACATGCGAATCAAGGAGAATCTTTGATTTAGCAAATAACTCTTGAACCAAATTCAAATATTGGGATTGAGGAAGATTGGTTGAAAGTCGACGTGCTCCAAAAAGTATTGCTAACATAATATTGGGAATTGACACTATTGGGAATTGACACTATTGGTAATATTTCTCTTGCTAACATATTGAAGATTCCAAAAAGTAAACATCTTGAGACATATATTACAAGAGCTCGATGATGGAATTGCAACAAAAATAAGGGAGCAAGCGTTGGGTTTGTCAAACACTCATAATTATGAAGATTCGTTTTAATGTGACATAAGCCCAAAGCGAGATGGACAATTGTTGCAGTTTGATCAAGGAGATAAGCATGATGAAGTATTCAAAAAATACTCTCTTGTGCACGATGAAGTAAATTATATTCTCTTTCCCAAGTCACCGAAGAAAGCCTACGATGATCATATGCAAATGGGAAAACATTGTGAGAAATAGAAAGAAAAGGAACTTGTGTAATACGTCAACTTCTGTGCATATAAATTAGTTATTTTTAATGGAGCTAATCGGCGTCCGTTTGATACTGGAGATCAATTGATGACAACAGTTAATATGATTTACGCCCTTTCGACACTGGTGGAGACTTGAGCATATTGTTCGAGAACAGAGAAGAATGTCCAAGTGAGTGTGAAATGTCTTATGCCTTCAATTATAAAGGTCTACGTACTTACAATAGCAAAAACTTGAGGACAAGTCTATTTTCGCAACTTTGGGGGTTTGATGCAGGGGCATTAAAGAATTTAAGCACATGTGTCCAACACTTTTTAATTGCCTACTTTATATTTCCTAATATTTAGTTTTTAGAATAAGTGGCTTGTAGCCCAAGTAGTTTTACTTTCCAAATTGTTATTTCCTAGTTTATTATTTCTTAGTATCTTAATTTCTAGTTTGTTATTTTTTTTCTAGTTCCTAATTTTTATTTCCTAATTACATGTATTTAAAGGGGCTTTGGCTCTTGGAAAAAGGGAAGATTGGATAGAATAAAAATTATAGCTTTGTGCTTGAGACTTTGTCTTGTTCTACTTATCACCTTAGGTCGAGGATCCTAGGTGTAACAACCTTATTTTAGTCTAACCCGACTAAGTGACGGTTAAACATTATCTTAGCCTACACCCGGCTAAGTGGCGGTTCTATTCCTTAAAACCCTACCCAATTCTCTACCTCTATCTTATTTTCTCATTCATTCCTACACATTTTTTGATCGAAATCTTCAATCCCTAGAAACCACCAAAATAAATTTAAATTTATCTCGTTCTACTTATTTTCGTAGTCATCCCCGTATCAGGGTCTTATCTAAAGGAGTACCCAAGCGATAAAGTATGCAGTTTCTTTTCATAGTCAAACAAAAGGCCAGCCCAAGCAGAGAGGAGCAGTAGCTGTTAGGACCACTTCATGGGTGTACTTAGTGAAGTTTGATTAATGAGGTTTGGTTGACTGATGAAGTCAGTAACAATTCCAGCCAGGACAACTAAATTATACAAGGTAGCATATTTCAACAAACAAGATGCACATATTCCTGTAAAACAAACATAGATCATGTATTTGTCAGAAAATGTCAAACAGTGGAAGAAATGCCAAATTCCACAATCTTGATGGGAACTAAATACTTGTCTGAAAGAAGCCAAATACAACATCTACTCAATTGAAAACATCCCATTGCCTACAAGGCTTTGTTTACAAGTTATCACCTTAGGATAATACCTTCTATTCACCTGATTCTTGAACCCCTCAAATTCCTCTGTTTGAAGGTTGTACCATAACAGTTTTTCGCCACGGAGCTTCAATAAGACTTTGTTCCTGCAGGCCGAGTAACACTCGGGAATTAGCTGGACATAAGGCTCGTTGGAATCAGATGGTTCGAATGTGGTATGAGCGTCTGATATTGTAAACAATTTAGTCCAACACTTTCCGGCCAGCACCCAGATATCCGTCCTCATCTCTTCACAGTCTTCACTAACCCACGTGCATACCAAACACACCTTCTCGTCGAACCCAACCATTTCGACAAATTCACACGTGTCGTAACCAAAATCAGGAGTTTTCATCTCGAAAAACTCCTCTTCAGCAAGATCAAAACAAGTAATCGTTCCATGCGGATATTCGAAGTATGAATATTCCAAGTGCCAAAACACAACATTATTGGCATACACTGCTGGAAGTTTCATTTCACATCCAATTAGGCCATGATGTTGAAAATTGGATTCAATTTTCCTCCACGTATCATTGACATAGTAAATCATAAGATGAAGAGTAGGGTCAGTTTTGGTAGGTTTGATGATGGTGACTACCTTGTAACATTCTCGACCATACCCAAAACCACCAAACTTAACATTTTCATTGCCAGCCGGGTTTGGAGGTACAAGTTGGCACTTTCCGGTCGATGGGTTCAGCAAGGCCAGGGAATGTGTGATTGATTGCAGAAGAACAAGGATTCCGTCACAGGAAGCAACTATGTCAGAATCTCTATGAGGCGCAGCATTATCAAGGTCAAAAGGATTGTGAATTTCTCTGAGAGGAGTGTTTCGCCCTTCTAAAGACTCCAAATGGAACCAGTAGTTGTAGAGTTTGCAATAAGAAACACGAGAGCTATATCGCCATCCTTGAAGGACCACCAATGGTAGGTCTGTTGACGCAGCGTGTTCAAGTTGAAGGTCGGACAAATGTGAATCAGAGCTGATCAGAGAAAGCCATGGCTTGGAGACGCACTTGAAGCGCATCAGATCTTTGACTGGAAGTCGGCTAATGATGTCAATGATGAGATCTGCTGATATAGTTTTTCTTTCCATTATCAAACTAATTTCTACTCCCAAACCAACGAAGGCAACTGCAGCAAAAATCATTTCCTCAGCAACCAAACAAACAGATAATCACTCAAAATCCATTATATGACTTAAAAATACAAGAATATATCAAACTAATTTCTTCTGTTTTGTTTTTCATTATCAAACTAATTTCTATTCCCAAACCAACAAAGGCAACTGCAACAAAATTCATTTTCTCAGCCACCAAACAGATAATCCCCCAAATGAAAAAAACAAGAATGTGTCAAAGAGGGAAAAGAACAATTACTAAAAATGAAGTTCTGAAGTTAACAAAGATTAAGTAGTCTAGGGCTTACCTGTTAATGAAAGAGAAGAGACAGTGGATCTTGGGAGTTGAGAGGCTGTAATGGAAGATTTAGGGCATTTCATTCTCTTTTATAGCACAAAGCATTTGTGTACTGTTCGTCACCCGTATGAATTTTGATTACAGTTTAGATTCACATTTTGTCACCTGTATTATCATTAGATTCATATTTTGTCGCCTATATATTATTACACTTTTGGGATAATTTCTCGTGGGTCCCTTAAAAAAGTTTTGATTGTCACATAAGTTGCTTAATTGTTTTCTCACTCCAGAGGTCAATTAAACATTCTTTTGTCTAACTGTTACTAATGCTACGCAAAATGCCCTCACATATATCATTTAACAATATTGGAAGTTTAAACGACCAAAATGTCTCTATTTTGATTCAAAATTTATCATTTTGGTCATTAGTAACACTGAGACAAAAAAATATTTAAGTGACCTCCAAAATTAAAAGAAATTAAGTTACACATGTGAGAATCGAAACTTTTTAAGAGAACAGTGTGAAATTATCTCTATAGTTTTTCCTTCAAATAACTTTATCCTTTCATGACATGAACCCCGACAAAACGTCACCAATGTGACCAAGACCCAACCTCTTTAAGAGCCATCCATATTTAGGGATGACAAAAATACCCAAACCTGACGGGTAACTCATAGACCCAATCATATTGAGAGCGGACGGGTTAGCATTTCGGGTAACGGGACGAGTAATTGGACAAACAAGCAGGTATTTAGTTGGGTCAGGGTCGTAGTCGGGCTGAACAGTACCCGCCTCGCCCTGTCCCGCCCCAATGTATGTTAAAAATAATAATTATATTATATGTATATTTAAAAAAAAAAAGTTACCAACTAATTAATTTTCACTAGGTCCTCAAAAACAAATTATACCATAATTAGTAATTATGTTCTTTTGTTTTTCCAACATATACTGCTTTATTAGGTTTGATTTTTTGCGCACAGAAATTTCATTAATCTCTCATAATTGATTTTGGTTGCATAGTGAGAAAACCTCATGCACTAGAGTTTGAAGACTTCAAACACGATATTGCAGTGGTATTTTTCTTTAAAAAGTTTTACACCTTACTGCATCTATACTAAAGTTTAAATTGAGATCGGTTAATTATGTTTTTACATTTTGCTCTAACATCTTTATGATTTGGACGGAAAACCTAATTTTCTTTAAAAAAAAGACAAGAATACCCTTGAATTAATTTGAAATCAATTCACACTGGTTTGGCTCAGACCGGTAATAAATATGTATTTAGATTTGGTATAGGCAATTGGACCGATTCGACCGGTCTATTCCTTCTTCTTCGTTCCCTTCCTCACCGCTAGGAACAGAGGATTTAAAAAACAATGGCGTCTATCTCGTCGACATCGCAACTCCAAGGCTCTCTTCTCCTCCGCCCTAACTCGCCCCAGAAAGGTCCTGATCCTCCTCTACAACTCCAACAATGGCCCGACCAGAACCAGGAACCCGTCGGTGTTAATTCAGACTAAGACGCCGACTCCAATTCGGGGAAAGAGGTGGGCTCCAGTGGTCACAATCTAGGTTTCGTTCAATTTTGTAAATCAATCAACTTCCAGTATTTAGTCAATCGATTTGCGAAATTGAACGAAATCAATTTAGAGTATTAATTCAATCTGGACTCAATCGGTTTGGTGACTGCATCTGCTCTGACGAAGGTTCTCTGGTGTATCTATTCTCTAGCCACCAATTATAGCATCAGCTCCACCGTTGACCTCTGCTTCACCGCAAACCTCAGCTTTGCCGTTAACCTCTATTGCCGAAGTCGAACCGTCCAAATCTGACCCAGTATCAGCTCTATTATTTTATCACCGTCACATTTTCGGTCGTTCAGCGCCGATCTCGGGCACCGATGATTACTTCCCGTCGACATCTCCACCTCCAATATATTGGGTTTAGATATGTTTCAAACCGGGTCAAATCATCTCACCCCAATCTAATTACAGTCCAGTCCAATCTTCCTCAAACTAGATGCCATTAATTTGAAATTTTGATGGTCTATGTAGCGTATTTTTTTCCTTTTACTTTTAAAGAAAAAATTCCATTAAAATTTAAACGAAAATGAGTAAATTTTAGGAATGCAATTAACTGATATGAAAAAAAGTATATATTCAGTAAACTGTAAAATACACCATTATAACACTGGTAAGTATATAAACTATATCTGATATTGTATAGATAAAAAGGTGGAACCATAAATTTTAGAAAATGATAAATTTATAGCTTGGTACGGTTCAAAAAAGAAAGAATGAGTTCAACAATCATGCAACCAAAATCAAGTCATGTAACAAAACACAAATTTGATAAACTCATTAGATATGAAGAATTGGCTAAATCTCAAAAACCGAACGTATTAAGGGATTTTCAAACATGTACAAATAACGAACATAACATTATAGTATAAGTAAAATGACACGATTTCAAAATATCTCATTCCGTACAAGGCGTAGTGACGTCTAAAGAGTAGTCTCTGTCATTCACCGCATTACTGAAATTCTCAATTCCTCTGTTTCAAGGTTGTACCAAGCAAATGTTCTGTAATCTGTATCTTCTTCTATGTTGAATAAGACTTTGTTCCGACAGGCCGAGTAAATAACCGGAGTTGGCTGGATATAAGATCAACAATGTGATAAATTTTGGCAGGTCTGATGATCGTGACTAACTTGTAACATTCTCGATCATTTCCATTGCTAGCCGGGTTTGGAGGTATCATGAGGTACTTCCTAGTTGATGGGTTCAACGAGGAGTCCGTCGCATGAAGCAACTATGTCGGCATCACGATGAGGAGCGTAGCCACGATAATATTGGTCAAAGGGATTGTGAATTTCTTTGAGATGAGTATCTTGGTCTTCTAAAGACTCAAAATCGAACCAGTCATTGAAGACGCTGCGATAAAAAAATATATTGAACTTTACAAGAATGCACTCTTAGGAGGACAACCAATGGTAGGTCTGATAAGGCGACACACTCCAATTGAAGGTCGAAGAGATGCGAGTCGGAGCTGACGAGAGAAAGCCATGACTTGGAGACGCATTTGAAGCGTATCATATTTTTGACCGGAAGCCGACTAATGATTTCAATGATGAGATCGACTGACAAGGTTTTGTTCTTCATTAACAAACTAATTTCTATTCCCAAACAACCAAATGCGAGTGCAACAAAAACCATTGAATCAGCCACTAAACAAACAGATAATCCAATCCCCCAAATGACATAAACCTATAATTATATACATGAAAAATAAGAATGAAACAAAAACAATAATTTAATATAAATTGGTGTAACTAACCTGAATGAAGTTCTAAAAAGAATCTAGGGCTAATGATTTCTTCTGTTTTGTTTTCCATCATCAAACTAATTTCTATCTCCAAACAACCAAAGACAACTGCAACAAAAACCATTTTCTCAGCCATTAAACAAACAATATCCCCCAATCCAAATGATTTTGTTTTGATATAAACCTATACATTATACAGCTTCAGGGAGCGGAGGCCGAGACTGGGCTTCGGTCGAAGGGAGCAAATACAAGACATTCATTTATACTTATACTATAGCATTTCATCGTCTAGGGCATATCATTTTGTTCTTATTAACTCACTAGTTGTATTGTACCTTGCGGGATACGCGGTGTTATTTAATAATTTTATGAAATGCAATAATTAAAATAGATCCTTATGCTAAGATTTAAACAACCAATAATTAAACTGTTGACCTATAAGAGTGCTCTTATTTCATCAAATATAATTTACACAATACTAAAGAAACCCATCAACAAACTATAGGAACATTGTCAAACTGTTACAAAAGTGTAATCAAATTCACAGTTTTTTAACGGATTATGTAAATTTATGGGCATACTACTCCGTGTTTGGCACGTGAATGGATTTCTCGAATGTTGCTTAAGCTCAAAAGATATTCATGAATGTAGATATTTTATAATGGGGTAATGACAGTTGTCTACACCCAACTATGTCACGTTTCAAATTTAATATCACAACGTCTATTAAATTTAACTGAATTGGTGTGTCAAAAAGTCTAAAATGCCCTCAATAGTTTTGGTCTGTTAAACCAGTCTGATTGGTTCAATTGATATGATTATGAAATGACTATTTTACCCTTAATTGAATACCAATTTAACTAATAAATTAAAAGCAAATTTGACTTTTCACTTACATAAATAATAGTTATAATTCTTTAATATTTAAATATATATAATATTATTATTAATTGTATATTAATTTAAATCATATTATTATTAATCATAATCATTAATTAAACTTAATTAACCCTTCTTCTTCTCCTGTGGCCCGCGTGCTCTCCGGTTCCGACAGCCTACTCCGGACTCCGACCGCCGCCGCCCTGCCGCCGCCGGTCATCCATGTTCTTATATAGCCCTGTCACCGCCCAGCGAGAGCCTCCTCCTCGGCCTCGCTTATCGAAAGCCTCTTCCTGCACCCGACTCCGACCGCGGCCAGGAGGTGAGGTCGGACTCCGCCTCCTCCCGACTCCGACCGCCGCCTACGGTGCGAGCAACCTCCGGCGAGGAGGCTCTCGGCGATGGAGGTCGAGGTTTCTGGGTTTTGAGTCCATAAACCTCTGCAGATATGGAGGAGACAACCCAAGACGTTTGGAGGTAGACCTCGTCGGTGCTCATCGCGGCCTCCTCCGTCGCGATGCCAATATGAGGTGGGGGAGATGAATCGACGCCGTGAGAAGCGGAAGGGCCGTCGAAGAGAGCCAAAGCTTGGTCGATTCCGGCGAGACCAGTCGGAGGGGAGGCCTGGAACGCAGATCCACCGAGCCCAGACGCGACGGAGGAGTTCGCAATCCAGATCTAGTTTCGGCCTCAATTCGCGATCTGGGACGAGAATCGACCGATTCGAGGCTGAACTGGGTCGGGAGGATCTGCAGCTGAGGCTTTGCAGACCGATTCCTCGTATCTGGTTCGGCTTGTACTAGAGGGCAACGGCGGCGACGGCTGAGCGCGGCGGCGGCCGGAGACGGAGAGCACGCGGGCCGGAGATGGATTAGGTTTAATAAAGGTTTAATTAGGTATAATTATTTATGTATTTAATTAATAATAATATTATATATATTTAAATATTAGAAAATTATAATTATTATTTGTGTTAGTGAAAAGTCAGATTTGCCCTCAATTTATTAGTTAAATTGGGTATTCAATTAGGGGTAAAATAGTCATTTCATAATCATATCAATTAAACCAACCAGACCTGTTTAACATACCAAAATGATTGAGGGCATTTTAGACTTTTTGACAGACCAAATCAGTTAGATTTAACAGACGTTGGACTATTCGTCGCTTATTTAAACTTGAGGTATGTCATTCGAAAAACTGGAAGTTGGGGTATTAAATTTGAAACATGATATAGTTGGGTGTAGTCAACTGTCATTACCCATTTTATAATTGATAAATTTGTTCAATCATAATTTTTTTTGAAATAATTAAATTTGCCGGAGCTGGCAGGAGACGAACGATAATGGCTAGAGAAACCATCCACGACTAAAGAAAAGCTCGAAGAAGCCTCATAACCCAAAAGATAAGTAGAGCTTGTTCCCTAAAAACTCAATCTCGCCAGAGATGAAAAAACTCCACTCGCAACCAGATCAGGAAAACAAGAGCGACCTAATAGAACAGAATGTCGTTCCCATCAAAAATCGAAACACTTGTTCAGCGAGAAAACATAATGCTTACATAAATAATAGTTATAATTCTTTAATATTTAAATATATATAATATTATTATTAATTTTATATTAATTTAAATCATATTTTTATTAATCATAATCATTAATTAAACTTAATTATCCTTTCTTCTTCTCCTGTGGCCCGCGTGCTCTCCGTTTCCGGCAGCCTACTTATGTGGAGAAAACATAATGTTCAGCGAGAAAACATAATGCTTAAACGAAAGCATTAAATAATAATTAAATGAGGCTGGAGTTCTACCTGATCGTTTCCAGAGCAATAATAGCCTCCACAAAAAAAGGCTGATACCCACGACTATTACGGTGCTCGTCGGATGTCGCCCCATACCAAATCAAAAAACAAAGTTGAACAGGACACCAAAGACCTATTTGAATAAAAGGGGAAAGCAAACAAGGCGGCTTCCCAAAAGTTTCGAGAAGCAGAGAATGACCAAGGTAAGTAGAGGACATAGGAGCTCGAAACCCCCCAGAGAACTTCACCGAAAAAATCAAAGAAGCAGAGCACTTTGAGAGAAACCGAAAGTCAACCCCCAAAAAAGGTTCGAACTTTATGAGTCAGAAACCGAGAGGCTTCATTGTCATGCTACTCATTCTTTTCCTCAAGCAGGCATTAAAGATTGTCAATCATAATGATAGTTGGTTTGAAAAACTAGAGAGGACCATGGAAAAAAATGCAAGGAGAGAGACCGCTCCAATTGAGCTCTAAATCAGACCAAAACTTGAGAATTTTATCCAGCTCGGACCTAAAATTAGTCAATCCAGTGGTCCACTACAAAATCTTTATTTTACTTTTTATGCGAAAAGATTAATATGTCGCTAACCTTTAAACATAAATTAGTACTCAATGGAAGGGAAAAATCGTTGTTTCACAAAAAAATTCGTTCGAGAGTGTAGAACAGTGATAATTTTTTTGGTTTATGTGACCAACAAAAATAATAGGTGTACTTATCTGATAATGAGATAAAACATATAGAGATGTACAATAGTAAAAGAATAATTTCACAACCTTTTTATTATTTATAAAAAATATTTTGTTTATATAAAAGGACTAATATGCTCTTGAACCGTAAGTTAAATTTGTTATTCAATTGAGAGTAAAATGATCATTTCATATTTATGAAATAATTGTTCACTTTGTAAATTACACATGAATGTTATTTTATACTTCTTACATACCAATTCTGTTAAATTTAACAAAATTACCTTAAGTGTAATAAATATAGTCGGAGTATCTATAAGAATTCTTTTAAAAATTTGGGGTAGTGAACTCATAATTGGGTATAGTTTGGTATATTTATCTGTAATTATCGATAGTTTCTATTGCAACCTATTTTTTAAAATTACAATTTTTAGAAAAATTATCCTTGGCCACCCCTTTTTGTCATAAAATTTGAAATTGTTAATGGAGAACTTTAGTCGAAATATTTTAGTTCAATGTTAAAGTAACAGTTTTTTTATCCTAAAGGTTATGGGCTCGAGTCTTGTAATTAACAGTATTTTATAAATTAAATAGCAATGAGTCTGAGCTTTTATGCAATATTTTTTACTCTTCTAAAAATTGATAATAAAATAAATACATGAAAAATTGAATATGCAAAAGTGAAAGTAGACTTGACGTAGTGGTCCAAGAAGGCATTACCAGACCTGAGGTTGGGGTTCAAGTCAATTTTCTTTTACATGGAAATTGAGTTTGAGAGTTATTTTGCTTTAATTTATATTCATTTATTTAATTATATTGTTTTTCTTAAATTCATATCATTTAATTATCATTTAATGCTTTCATTTTTCTCGTAAATATTTTTTTTTTAAATTTGTATTCCTTGCTCACCTCTCATCCATTTTTCTATTACTTTATTAATTAAATTTTATTCATCATTGTAAATTTATGAATAATTTAAGTAAAATTATCTTCAGATTTTGATATTACGTTTATATAATTTAATTTTATATATTTGTACAAATTAAAATATTTCTTATTGCTTATTATTGATTAATTAAAACTAGTTATATTCAAATTTGTGTAAGTTAGCAGATAAATATTTAATCAAAAAATCAAGTTGTTTAGTTGATTCATCTTCTGCTCATAATAAACAATTCGAATTCTAGTTTACGTTTAATTCACATGATATTGTAAGTGATCTAGGTTTATGTAAGACGATTGAAGAATTTGATACTAGAGTTAGAGATTGCGTCAAAAGATACTATGTATCTAAAGGTTATATCAACCAATTAGGCATAACTTTCCAAAAGTTAATTGTACGAAACATCTAGTAGAAGTTTGAAAATAAATGGTTCAAAGCATTTAATTGTTTGAAATATAACATGTCAAATAATATAGATTAATGTTTTCATTGTTATATTTTCAAGCAAAATAATGTCAGTCAATTAGGGGATAACGTCGATTAGGGGATAACATCTACATAGCAAAATGAATTAACAATTGGATTTTTTTTAGATAAACTCATAGAGCATTTGGTGGTGTGCATATTGATGCTTTAGCACAACTCGAAACATTTAGTTCACTTAGAAAAATGTCATGTTGTGAAATTCATCTAACACATCGTCATTATATTAGATCTAATGTTGGAAAATAGCTATACGAAAATCTTGTACTTTCAATTTTTTTTATAGTATGAAATTATGAAAATACTTCACAGCTATTGAAGCATATATGGAAATATCACCAGTAACCTTGTTATGGTTATTAAAGTTAAGGGAGAAGATGAGTGAGAGGAAAGAGGAGGATAGAGAAGAGATGGAGGAAAAAGAGTAAAATGACATCATTTAAAAATTTAAATGATGTATAGGGATATTTTGATCTTTTTATCTTATTTAAAATTTAAAAACTAAAAAAAGTTTAACGGATTAGTAAGAATGAAAATTATGCCAAATATAGGTATTCACTAAGTGAAAAATATATTTAATTGTATTTACTGGTATTCACTAAGTGAAAAATATATATTTAATTGTAGTTACTGTTGGAAACTATGTAATTTGAATATGCATATTATCATTCCAATTATTGAATCTAGATAATATTCTCATTCAATGATGCATCTTTTCATTCAATAGATGCATATTTTCATTTCAATCATTCAATATATTTGGCTTTGAAAAGAAGCACATTTTGGTTGAAGGGTCGCAACCTATCCAAAAGATGCATGTTACGAACAATTGTGTCTGTTCGAAACGGTGCCATCTCTCCTATGTAAAGGATTGAAATTGGATATGAAAATCATCTTCTCTCCACTTCCTAAATACACATCGATCGTTAGATCGCCAGACTGCACTATTCGTAGCACTCGTTAGTGGTTTAGTCCGTTTTATCTTGTGAGACAATTGCTCGAGATTTCTTCAAGTGCCACAGAGGGAGCAATACTGTCTTAAGAAAACAACAACCTGCTGGACTCGGACGACTCTTTCACACAATCTGCAATCTCTGTCTAATCAAGTTTCGGTACAACTCTGACGTTTTCCTTATTCCATTTGCTATAGTTTTACTTCTATTTTCCATTTGTTACGTGCAAAACAGCTAATTGTATGTGTAGTTAACAAATCAAGTAAAATCCATGATTTAGAAAAGAATCTAAAAATCATTAATATCCATAGGATAGATGTAATCAATGGTTGCTGTAATTAACCCAAATTATCATGAAATTAAATACATTAAATAGAATAAGGGTAAAATCGAAAAATTAAGTGTTTCAAATTTCAACCCTAGTGGGACATTAATTACATATTGTGTTGAATATACTCCTAATCATTTCAAAAAAACTATAGTCAACCTACAACGTATCACCACAACCATGGCTTATGAATCTCTGATCATGAACGACGAGCCGCAGTCAAGCTCGTTAGACGACTTTGACGGGAAGAATAATAGACTATTCAACGTTCATGAAGAGAAGAGAAGGTGTTGGAGGTTGATGGTTTAGTGAGTCTCAGATCTCGCTCTCCAATTTGTAATCAGTGTCTTCTCCCAATTTGTAAATATATATTGATGACTAATATTTAGCAAATGTTCGTTGTTGATTTTTGGAGCTCCATTGTTGATTTTTAAACTCCATTGTTAATTTTTGGATATCAGGGAGCTAATTTCAAGTTAGGAGGAGGGGATGACGATAATCACATGCACTCTTAATTACATTTGTTTTGTTACTTTTTTATTATATAATATCTGTTACTTTCATGAGAGAATTATTTTAACATAATTATTTTAATTTTTAAATTAATGAAATATGTATTGATGCATGAAAAAAAACAGGTACCGAGATATGAAAATGAAACACTCCTAGTATATTTAATTGAAACATGTATAGTGGTATGAAAATGAACGTGTTCTAACGAAACATGTATTGTGTAAGAGATGAAATATAAACTTCATTGTAACAATGAAATGATCAATTTTTTGTGTAAATTATGTAATCATAGTTTTTTTTGTTGTAGAAATCATTGTAATAGTAGAAGAAAAATGAAATACTAAATCATGAAATAGTAAAATTGAAATCACATTAATTCGTTTCATCATTTATTCGTTTCGTTTCTTTAAATTAATGAAGTATATATTGATGTATGAAAATGAAAATGAAACATGTACTGAGATATGAAAATGAAGCACGCCTAGTTAGTTATATTGAAACATATATAGTGGTATGAAAATGAACGTTGTCTAACGAAACATGTATTGTGTAAAAAATGAAATGTAAACTTTCTTGAACAAATGAAATTATCAATTTTTTGTATAAATCATGTAGTCGTAGTAATTTTTTGTAAAAATGATTGTATTTTTGCAATAAAAATAACGAAATACTAAATCATGAAATAGTATAATTGAAATCATATAAATTGGTTTCATCATTTATTGGTTTCATCAACATATTGAAATCATGAAGTGACCATGATAAAAAATATTATTGTACACCGTTAATTTGTTTCATCAAAATAAACCATTAACTCGTCTAATTAGTTCAAATATGTAAATGTGTAATTAATTCTAGGATTTTAAGAATTAATAATGGTTAAAATTAGGAAAGAATCATGATATAATTATACAAAACAAATCAGTACAATTCATGGGATTGAGTTCAATTTGAACTCAACCATTAATTAGTGTACAATTACATTGTTACCCCATTGGTTTAATCAAATGACGATAATCAGTTCAAAAATATCAATAGTTACGACTTGATGCCACCAAAAAAGGAAAACAAATCTGATTCATCAATTTTATGATCGAATGATTATTATTAGTTCTTATTTTTTTATGTAAGGTGTGAGTTCTCACTTGATTACAAGCCTCTATATGTATTCAGGTGACTTTTTCCTAAAGAAAAACCCTTCAACACCCATATGTATGATTATCCAAAAATTTATTTCTATATTAACTTTTTCAATTGGTTTTTGATTTTTAGTTAGGGATAATCACATTTCATATTACTAAAGTTTGTATGTTTTTTACTTCAATAAATTGAACTAAAATTTGTTTTACATGTACTCCAAAGTATTTTTAGTTACATTTAGATCAACTTTTGTTTTTGTTGAATATAACATATTTGGTATATAAGAAGTTCAAAATGGCCTTGCATGCATAATTTTAAAATAATACAATTATTGGTAAATATGAAAAACCATTTTACCTTCATTTGAATTACAACCTACCTGTATTAGCTTCTTCAAATGACAAATTAGAAAAAACAAATGAGAATTGAAAAAACAAATGAAATAACAACTGTTGTTACGTTTAGTGTTGGCATAATTTTTTAGCGCAAAAGTAAGAAGTCAGTGCAACATGGTACAAGACATGTGGAGCGACTCATTACACTCCAGATTATGAAAGGCCTGAAGCTTTCCTATTTAGAGTCACTTGGAACGCAAGAAGAATGACGTCAACAAGCCCAGGTGACTTCCAGCTGTCACTACCATGTCAGCAAAGGTGGCAACTGCTTACGTAATGTGTTTAGGAAGTCTGAGACTTCCTATTCCTAATCCGAGCCAGATTAGGAATGTGGAGCTGTTATAAAAAGCATGCACTTCCCTATTAGCAACTTGTCCGTTCTTGTTCTTTATTTCCAAAATTTCTCAGATCTCTTAACCGTGCACCATTGGTGTGTTGAGAGGCTGATTAGTTTGCTAGAACGGCTTTGCTTCGATTAAACATCAATTCGCGAAGATTGAGTGTTTGATCGATTAGGGTTCTTGTGTTCGTGATTGAAGATTCACAAATCTGTCAAAGAAGACTACGACACCGAGCATAGGCGCTTGCTCGAAGGGTGGAATTGAGAGGATCTCAAAAACAGGGGGAGAGGACCCTGGTCGAGGTTGTTCACGGTGAGATCCATAGTAGCTTAGGACAATAACTTGTGTGATAGGTAGTTGGTATTTAAAGTTGTACTATTGACTACCATATAGTGAAAACCTTTCCACTGGCAAAGTGCCCCAAGACGTAGGTAACGTTGCACCGAACTGGGTAATCATCTCTGGTGTCGTTACTATCAACTTGTTTATTAATTGAAACTACGGTTTGCATTTTAGGAAAGTTGTCGACACAAAAGTTACGACTTTGTGGTCAACTTCTTGACTTAGCTACGAATCAGAATTTCAATTGGTATCAGAGGAGGCACCTTATCTCTTAGGTGTTTTTCTTGCAAAAAGATTCTGAGTAGCTAATATGGACTCAAAGGAAGGAGGATCTGTCAATCGACCACCGGTGCTCGACGGAACTAACTATGGGTATTGGAAAGCACGGATGTGTGCCTTTTTGAAGTCTCTCGACAGCAAAACCTGGAAGGCTGTCATCAATGGGTGGGAGGAACCTCACTATGCTTATGCTCAAGAAAATCAAACTAGCATCAAACCAGAAAAAGAATAGAGCGCGGAAAAAGATGAAGCCGCCCTAGGTAATTCTCGTGCACTCAATGCCATATTTAATGGAGTAGACAAGAATGTTTTCCGACTTATCAACACCTGCACAAGTGCCAAAATTGCTTGGGACACTCTTGCTATTGCTTATGAGGGTACATCCAAAGTCAGAGAGCAAAAGTTACAGTACCTCACGACCAACTTTGAAGCCCTTACCATGAATGAAGACGAAACCATAGCTGAGTTTAATGTTCGTATGAAGGATCTAGCCAATGAATCATATTCACTCGGCAAACCTATGACCGATGAAGATTTGATCAGAAAAACGCTGAGAGCCCTAAGTCCCAGATTCAAGATGAAGATCACGACCATAGAAGAAGTTCATGACTTGAAGACGCTGAAGTTTGATGAGCTCATGGGATCCCTTATGACCTTCGAGCTCTCCCTACCACTTATCGAGAAGAAGCATAAAGGTGTAGCATTCAAAAGTTCTACCAAAAAGCAGAAAAAATTTGCTCACTCTGATTCGGATAGTGAAATTGATGAGACTATCGCTATGCTGCCCAAAAACTACAATAAAGTCATGAAGAGATTTAATCATATGACAGGGAAGAATGTCATCCGAGAAGTCAGAGACAAGCCTCAGCATAAGTTCTAGAAGTTTTCGAGAGCACTAATAACGATGGTAGACGTGGTGAGCGATCAGGAAAAGAAAAAGGAGTTCAGTGCTTTGAATGTGAGGGGTATGGGCACATGCAGAAAGAATGTCCTAACTTCTTAAAGAAACAGAAGAATGGATTCAATGCCTCTCTAACTGAGGATGAAGAAAAAGACAGTGACTCTGAACATACAGGTAACTATGTTGCTTTTACTGCCTCCACTATAGATCAACCATCCGAGATTTCAAAGAAGTATAACTCTGATGATGAGCTATCCGATGAGACTCTCAGCAACGCATACAACGAATGGTATGTCAAGTGGCTTGAAGACTCTCATGTAATCGAAAAACAGAATGCTTTCATTCTCTCTCTTAATGAAGACAAGTCACGACTTCTCGAAACTATTGTTGATCTCAAAAAGGAAGTGGCTCCGTTAAAAGGCGAGTTAGACCAAGTCACCAAGTCTGTAAAGATGATGAATCCAAGCACTGACACTCTAGATCAAATCCTCTCGATCGGAAAACCAGCTAAAAATATGGAAGGCCTTGGATATTCGAAAGGAGCTTCATCATCGCACACCGTCTTTGTCCCTTAGAAGGATGTCACCCATATGCCCCGTCAGAGGTCTCCTATCTTCGCACCTGATCAAGCGACCATAAAGACTCATACCCTGGTCGCTCCTAGGACAAAGAACAAGAGACATAACTGGGTATGTCACTACTGTGGACGAAGAGGTCACATTCGACCTTTCTGTTATCGTCTATATGGAAAGAGCTACGTCAGACAAAGGACCACCATCAAGAAAGCCCAACCACATAAGGAATGGCGAGTCAAGAAGGTAAACTATCGAGCAAATATCGCTTACATCTCTCTAAAAGCTTCAACTAGCAATGATTGGTACTTTGATAGTTGATCCTCTCGACATATGACAGGTAATAACTCGTTCTTGGTCACCTTAATACCCTGCACAAATAGCTTTGTCACTTTTGGTGATGGGGTAAAAGCTAGAGTTCTTGGAAAGGGAAAGCTCAACCTTCCTAACTCACCTTGCTTAAAAGAGGCTCTACTGGTAAAAGGTCTTACAACCAACCTCATCAGCATCAGTCAAATATGTGATCTGGATCTAGATGTCAACTTCACTCATGACAAGTGCATTGTCAAAGACGAACACCAGAAAGAAGTCATGACAGGTCACAGGTCTCTTGATAATTGTTATCTATGGTCTCCAACAGTCACAACCTTGCCAGCCAAGTGTTTCTTATCCAAAGCTCAAGAAACGAAGCTATGGCATCAAAAACTTGGTCACATCAATTTGAGGAGCATGCAGAAGATTCTATCTGAAAAGGCAATCATTGGAGTTCCCAACCTCAAGATTGTTGAAGGAAAAATTTGTGTAGAATGCCAGATTGACAAACAAGTTAAGATGTCACACAAGAAGGTACAACATCTTACTACTTCTTGTGTTCTAGAACTTCTACATGTTGACCTTATGGGGCCTATGCAAGTGGAAAGTCTAGGAGGTAAGAAGTACATATTTGTCTGTGTCGACGACTTCTCAAGGTACACTTGGGTTGACTTTATTAGAGAAAAATCAGACACTTTCTCAGTCTTTGATGCCCTATGTCGGAGAGTTCAACGAGAAAAAGGAGAAGCCATTGGCAAAGTCGTCCGACTCAGAAGTGACCATGGAAAGGAGTTTGAAAACATCAGCTTCGCAAACTTTTGTGATGCTGAAGGAATAGCTCATGAATTCTCTGCCCCCATCACTCCTTAGCAGAACGTGATCGTGGAAAGGAAAAATCGTACTCTTCAAGAAATGGCCAGAGTCATGACGCTAGCCAAAGACATCCTGCAGCACTTCTAGGCTGAGGCTCTAAATACGGCTTGTCATATTCATAATAGAGTGACCCTCTGCCCTGGAACATCGCTCACTCTTTATGAAATATGGAGGGGGAGAAAGCCTAATGTCAAATATTTCCATGTCTTTGGATCAATATGCTACATATCTGCAGATAGGGAACCTCGACGCAAACTTGATCCTATAAGCGATGAAGGCATCTACCTTGGCTATTCCAGAAACAGTCGGGTCTTTCGTGTATTCAACAAACGCACCAGGTCTATCATGGAATTCATCAATGTCGTGATTGATGACAGTTATGAGCAACCCAGTGACGATGACGAAGAAGTTCTAAATCTCTCAGGAGAAATCAGGCCAGAAGTCAGAACCGAAGATCACAACGAAGAATCTGAAGCCGAAAGCCAAAACATCTCTGACAAAGAGGCACCCCCATCATAGAACAGAGAGCTCCGTCCAGAAGAATTCAGAAGAATCACCCATCCCAGGATGTGATAAGAGACATCAATGAAGGAGTGCGGACTCGACAGAAGGCACCTATAAACTACAAAGAGATGATAGGTAACATTTGCTTTGTCTCAAAAGTTGAACCAAAGAATATACAAGAAGCCATCAATGATGAGTACTGGGTCTGCGCCATGCAAGAAGAATTGGTTCAATTTGCAAGAAATGAAGTCTGGGAACTAGTACCCAAGCCAGACAATGTCAATATCATTGGAACAAAGTGGATATTCAAAAACAAGTCTGACGAGCAAGGAAATATCACTCGAAACAAAACAAGACTGGTGGCGTAGGGGTACACACAAGTAGAAGGAGTTGACTTCGAAGAAAATTTTGTTCCAGTAGCCAGACTGGAAGCCATCCGACTTCTTCTTGGCATAGCATGCCATCTGCGTTTCAAACTCTACCAGATGGATGTAAAGAGTGCCTTCCTCAATGGAAATTTAAACGAAGAAGTCTATGTTGCTCAACCAAAGGGATTTGAAGATCATGACTCTCCTCATCATGTCTACAAACTAAATAAAGCTCTCTATGGCCTCAAACAAGCACCACGAGCATGGTATGAACGTCTTACCCAATTCCTAGTACAGACTGGCTACATTCGAGGGGGAGTAGACAAAACTCTCTTTGTGAAAAAGGAAGGAAGTGACATCATGATTGCCCAAATATATGTCAATGATATCGTATTTGGAGGGATGTCAGACAAGATGGTGGAACGTTTCGTACAACATATGCAGTCCGAATTTGAGATGAGTATTGTTGGAGAGCTCACATACTTCCTAGGCTTCCAGATCAAACAGATGAAAGATGGAATCTTTATCTCCCAAAGCAAATATGCAAAGAATATTGTGAAGAAATTCGGGTTGGAAAAGGCTTCACACAAATGAACCCCCATTGCCACTCATGTCAAATGCACAAAGGACGATCTTGGGGAACCAGTTGATCAAAGCCTCTATCGAAGCATTATTGGAAGTTTTCTCTATCTCACAACAAGTCGACCCGACTTTGCTTTCTCTGTGGGAGTCTGTGCTCGGTATCAAGCCAATCCAAAAGCTAGTCACTTAACTCATGCCAAGAGGATAATAAGGTACATTTCAGGAACCTCTGAATTAGGTCTGCTATACTCTTTTGATACCTCTCCTACTCTTGTTGGATACTGTGATGCTGACTGGGCGGGAAGCACACCAGATCGAAGAAGCACTTCTGGAGGTTTTTTTTATCTTGGGAACAATCTTGTGTCTTGGTTCAGCAAAAAGCAAAATTGTATTGCTTTGTCTACAGCTGAGTCTGAATATATTGCAGCTGGAAGTAGCTGTACTTAGCTCCTTTGGATGAAACAGATGTTGGCAGAGTATGGGGTCAAACAAGAAGTCATGATTTTGTTCTGTGACAACATTAGTGCAATCAATATCTTGAAGAATCCAGTTCAACAAAGCAAAACAAAGCATATAGATATCAGGCATCACTTTATTCGAGAGCTTGAAGAAGACAAGAAGATAAAACTCGAATACCTACCCACTGAGAAACAAATCGCTGACATCTTCACAAAGGCGTTAGATGCTAACAGTTTTGAAAGTATAAGGTCATCCCTTGGACTTTGCTGCCTTGAGTAACCAGAAGTCAAGAAAGAAGAGAGAGAGAACTTTTAGTTAATTTTACTCTCTCTCTATCAGGACAAACGAGGGTCCACAAAATCAAACTGTGCCCAATTCCTTTATTATAGCCCAGTTGAAAATTTTTAAACTCAAAAAAGGAAAAAGGAATGATTGTAACATGACAATCAACCAATCAGCACTCAACCCGTTCGACTTCCGCGCAGAAAAGTTCTGCACACCCCTTCCACCTTCCCAAAACCGCTAGGGTACCACAAAACCAAAATCAATATGCACCTGTAGCAGTTTCTCATTTCCTCAAAAAACAACTCCGATCAAGCCCCCCCCCCCCCCCCCCCCCCTCAAATGGTCGGAACCAGAAGCGGACGAGTTCCTTCTGAAGGAATTATTTGAGGGTTCCAGACAATTAATTTCATGCCCATACAAGAAATTAACCTCAAAGTTCCATGATTAAATACGGATCTTGCATGATCATGAATTGATCATGAGATCTAGACTAGATTAAAATTTAAGTTTACCTTGAATCAAAATCTCCTTGTTACTAAATAGGATTTAGTAACCTCTAAAGATCGTCCACACAGGAAGAGCAATCCAAAGAATACTTGCAACGAACATTGCTAGAAGATCGAAGCAAGCAAAACGGACGGAGCACGGGGAGGGGAGGGGGCCGGCCGAAACTTGGCAGGGAGAGAGAGAGAAGACGGCTAGGGTTTGTAAAATAATTGTGTAATTTTCAGATCTGAAAATTTCCCTTTTATAGACCTTAATCGGGCTTTTAATTAATTAAAGGCCTTAATGGGCTTAAAGCCCAAAGCTCTTAATTAATTGTGTAGAGAAGCCCATTCTGGCTAGGCCCAGTTTAGCTAATTTAATTAAATCTATTTAATTAGATTATAATTAATTAGTCCTGCTAAACCGTTCTTGATTCCGGTTTAATCCTAAACCGAAATCAGTCTAAACCGGTTTAATTCAAAACCGGATTTTGTCTCTCTCATGATTCCTCCATATGAATCCATCCGTTTTACTCAACCTAAAGTGTGTGACCCTCTAGGCTCACGACACGTCGGCGGACTGGTAAAATTACCATTTTACCCTTTCCATCATGAGTGGCCTCTAGCAAGACATCATGATTACCCAACGCTTGTGATTATCGAGATTTCGACTTAACCTTGTCGTTCATGAATCTATCCTTTTATCCTCTTGATATCTTTGACAACCACGAGGCATAGACAAGTCATCCTCGTTCTATTGTCCTGTTTCTTGATTCTGAGTTAACTGAATTATAACTGATACTACGTATCGTCTGCATGGCCATGCTAATGTATTTCAGTTGTACTCATCAAGTGGCCTAAACTGATATCTGCTCACACGTCCGCATGAGGGATAAATCCTTCAGCGATCCATCTAGTCAACTTATGTAACTTGTGATCGAGCCAATCACAGCCGTTATTGTAACCCTTTTACAGGAGACGTTAGACTGAGTCAAACTCGTCACTCATTACATATTGACCTCAATGGTCCTTCGGTCTGAGGATGTGATTTCATGATCCGACATATGAGTATGTTCATGACTGTGTCTATGTAACATACTCATGATTCGGGTCGTCCTATATCACCCCTGACTGGTGATACTATGACCTAACTCTAGCCTCCTACTGGCCATGATCAGTAGAGCGTGATCATTTAGAGTTAGCCTCATACCGATCGCTTCTTATGAAGCTATTCTGATCGGGGACTGCTTAAGTAAGATTTTATCTGATCTGTAGATCTACTATTATGTGTTGACACATCAATGATACAAATCAAATCATACTTAAGATATTACTACAACACTTAGTAATATTAATGCCGATTTTTATTCAACGAATAATCTTTATTACAAGATTAGATTGAAAATACATTGTGCTAGGGCACAAAACCCAACAGTCTCCCACTTGCCCTATACCCAATTGGTATTCCAATCTAAACCCATTCCCCTAACATGTTCCTCATGCTTAGGCTGCGGTAGTGCCTTTGTTAAGGGGTCAGCTAGATTATCATGCGTTTAAATGTAGCTTATCTCTACTTCGCCTTTATCAACCATCTCTCTGATGATGTGATACTTTCTCTCGACGTGCTTAGTCCGGTTGTGAAATCTGGGCTCTTTAGCAAGTGCTACAGCCCCCGTGTTGTCACAACATAAGTTCCCGGGATTTAGACGTTCGCGGCAATACATCTAATCCACTCAAGAAGCTCCTGACCCACATCGTTCTATCCCGCCATACACTAAGAAGGCGTCCTTTGTTCTCCTCGGATACTTGAGGATACACTTGACGGCCGTCTAGTGATCTTGGCCTGGGTTAGACTGAAATCTGCTGGCACAGCTGAGGACAAACGATACGTCAGCCCTCGTACAGATCATGGCATACATGATGGATCCCACTGCCGAGGCATACGGGATTCCATTCATTTTCTTAAGCTCATCATGTGTCTTAGGACACTGTTTCTTGCTGAGCTTGATGTCATGTCTTACCGGGAGATTCCCTTTCTTAGAGTCAAGCATGGAGAATCTTCTCAACACTTTATCTATGTAGGTGCTCTGACTTAGAACCTAATATTCTCTTGGATCGATCTCTGTAGATCCTGATCCCTAGAATGTAAGCGGCCTCTCCTAAGTCCTTCCTGGAGAAACACTTCCCTAACCAAGCTTTGGTCTCAAGCAAGGTTGGGACGTTATTTCCCATGATTAGTATATCATTGACATACAGCAGCAGGAACACTATGTTACTACCCCTGCTCTTCTTGTAGATACAAGGTTCATCTGGATTTCTGATGAACCCGAACTCTTTTACGGCTTCATCGCAGCGTAAGTTCCAACTCCTGGAAGCTCGCTTCAACCCATAAATGGATCGTTGCAGCTTACACACCTTTTCGGGATGTTTAGGATCGACAAAACCTTCTGGCTGGGTCATATAGACATCCTCCTGCAAATTCCCGTTAAAGAATGCGGTTTTGACGTCCATTTGCCATATCTCGTAATCGAAATATGCTGCAATGGCTAACATCATTCGAATTGACTTAATCATAGCTACTGGCGAAAAAGTCTCATCATAATCCATACCTTGGACTTGACGATAACCTTTAGCAACCAGTCTTGCTTTGTAAGTTTGAGGCTTTCCGTCCAAATCTGTCTTTAACTTAAATATCCACTTGCAACCTATGAGTTTTATCCCAGGTGTGCTGTCTACTAAGTTCCAGACCTGATTTTCTTTCATGGACTTCATTTCCTCATCCATGGCATTCTGCCATTCTTTTGAGTTGGGACTGGCCAAGGCTTGCTGAACTGTTGCAGGATCATCCTGATCTACAACTATCAAGTCATTACCCTCTGTGGCTAAGAAGCCATATCTGACTGGGTTTTGACGAGATCTTTCAGACCTCCTTGGTCCTACAGGAGTTTCTGTTGGATTAGGACTTGGATAATTTACCTCATCGGGTACCTCTACAATATCTGCTGGCTGTTCCGTGTCTTCTCGAATTTCTTCAAGAAGCACAGGACTCCCACTGGGTTTCTTGGATAAGAATTCTCTTTCCAAGAAAACCCCACCTCGAGCAATAAAGACTTTGTTTTCCTCGGGTTTGTAGAAGTAGTACCCCATGGTTCCTTTGGGGTACCCTACAAAGACACACTTATCTGCCTTGGGTTCGAGTTTATCACCAAGCAATCGCTTGACGTAAACGTTGCACCCCCAGATCTTGAGGAAAGACAACTTGGGAGCTTTCCCTTGCCAAGCCTCAAATGGAGTGGTCTCCACTGCCTTTGTAGGTACTTGATTCAATATGAATGCGGCCGTTTCTAGGGCATGGCCCCAGAACGATATTGGAAGGTCGGCGTGACTCATCATGGAACGAATCATGTCTAGCAGGGTTCTGTTCCTCCGTTCGGAAACACCATTCATCTGAGGGGTTCCTGGCGGGGTTAATTCTGAAAGTATACCGCCATCCCTTAGGTGACTGAGAAACTCTTGATCCAAGTACTCGCCACCTCGATCGGAACGAAGAGCCTTTATACTTTTACCAAGCTGGTTCTGTACTTCATTCTGGAATTCTTTGAATTTATCAAAGGACTCCGACTTATGTCTCATTAAATAGACATACCCAAACCTACTGATATCGTCGGTAAAGGTTATGAAGTATCTGAAACCTCTCCTGGCTTGTGTACTTATGGGCCCACATACGTCTGAATGTATTAGGCCCAAGAGATCACTTGCCCTTTCACCTAAGCCGCCAAAAGGCGCTTTTGTCATCTTGCCCATAATGCAAGATTCGCATCTCTCGATTGGTGTGAATTCAAACGGGCTCAAGAGCCCACACTTATGAAGTGTCGAGACGAGTTTCTCGCCTATGTGGCCTAGACGACAATGCCACATCACTGTCTGGTTTGAGTCATCCGACTTTAACCTCTTATTTACGTTATAGTTTGAACTGTAGTTAGTGTTATCAATATTTAAAATATATAATCCACCAACCATAGATGCAGTGCCGTAAACGATATTATTTCTTGATAAAGTAAATTAGCCATTGTCTATGGCAAATACAAAACCAAGTTTGTCCAAACTGGACACTGAAATAATATTCCTACAAAACGTAGGTACACATAAGACATCGTCCAAAACTAATACAAGCCCTGTGGGCATCCTAAGACTAACAGAACCGACAGCCGTCGTTGACACCGAACTGTTGTCTCCGACTCTCAGATCCCGCTCGCCTTTCCCAAGGAGCTTTCTTTTTTCCAGAACCTGCAGATTAACACAAATGTGAGATTCTGCTCCGGTATCAACTACCCATGTATCTGAGAAAGTAGCGTTGAGATTATACTCAACAACGTAAATACCTGATCCAGGTCCTGAAGGGTGTCCTCCCTTCGGCAAGCTCTTCACATAATCTTTGTGCTGCCTGCAATCCTTCTTCCAATGACCTGGCTGCTGGCAGTAGTAACAGACCACCTCTGAGGCCGAAGAGCTCCCTTCGGTTCTATGAACCGCTTGGATTCTCGGACCTCTAGGTGCCGTTATTTGCCCAACTAGGTGCATTGGCGCCTTACCCTTACCTGACACTGCTGGTGCCTTGCCCTTGTTGGGTTGTCCTGGTGACTTGGTATTAGGTTTGCCAGCTCTTTTGAAGCTGACAGCCTTATTGACCATCAGGACCTCAGGGGTTTTGCCCTTGAGGTCTTTCTCTGCTGTCACCAACATTCCATGAAGTTCCTTGATGGTCTTTTCCATATTATGGAGATTGTAATTCGTGATCACATCTCCATAAGCCTTTGGAAGCGACATCAAGACTATGTCTGACTTCAGCTGCTCTGTGAACTTATGACCTAGACTGGCCAAGCGATCAAAGAGCCGCTTCATCTTAAGGACATGTGGGCTAACTGCCTCTCCAGCGTTGAGTATGCAATAGAATACTTCCCTAAGAGTGTCGTATCTTTCGACACGGGCATTCTTTTGGTAGTATATCTTGATTTCCTCCATCATCTCCTGGGGTTCTCCCATGAGATGCATGAACTGGTCATGGGTCTCATTTTCCATGGACCCGACCATGAGGATGCCAACGTCTTGTCGATCACTTTTGTATTTCTCAAAAGCATTCTTATCGGCATCGCTGGCATCATCTGCAGGCTCTACTAACGGCTTGTCTGTAAGGATATACTCTTGTCTGTCATACTGAAGTGCAAGCTTCAGGTTCCTCTCCCATTGCAGGAAGTTGGTCCCAGTCAGCCTGTTATTCGACAGAAGAGACTTTAAGGCTTCACTGCCAGAACGTGTTGCTTTGGGTAGCGAAGTTGCCATCTAATCTATACATGAAAACAAACTCGATCAGATTTTTAATTAAGTTGAAGTAAGAGACACTTGATTATGAACATTACTGATTCTTGTGTCTGAATCTAAACCAAGATCTCCGCATATTCAAAACTAAAGTGAGCTAATCTCATCGCCCCAGTTTTGGACATTGGAGTAGGACAGTCCAGTCCTTTCACAATTCCATGTGATTCTTGGCTAGGGCTTATACATTGTGTGTATACGGCATTGCCCTATATCTAATACCCTGGCTCAGATCATCTGAGAATCGCAGACAAGTCAACCAATTTTCAACGCATGGTCCAATCTGCATGACTACTACGCTAATGCGTACGCACCCATGCAAACAGGTCCATCTTCTATTAGAACCCATTCTCATGGATCCACGTTAATCGTGTCTACCCATGAGTCCGAGGACTAATCGAAGTGATGAAAAGTGGGCGGTATCTAGCTTGACTTGAAATTATTTGCCATTTAAATGTTCATTATCACTGATCATAATTTGATCTTAATATGAACTTACCATCTACAAATCCATGTAGAGATAATTTCAATTCCGGTTTACATGTGCGTGATTGACTGATTATTATTAATCTTTACACATGTGGGTGATGATCTAATTAATCATAAACTTATGAAAATTAAATCACATTCATCCATACATTCATAAACATAAATGTAAATTTGTTTTAGCTAGCCCGCTAACCCTACTGGAATAAACTAGAATCTATACTAGGTCTTGTCTTTCCTCATTCTCCTGGACTCCCACTGGCTCCAGGCCTCCTCGAGATTTCCGTCCTTCTCTTCGGTTCTTCTTATCTTGGGACTTTGTAATTACATTTAATTTAAATAAAATAAATGATGTGACACGCAGGTCACTAATAAATTACAACCCATAAGCAACTCGCAGGTTGCAAACCGAAATTAAATCCTAAATTCGGGCTAACTTAGCAATCATGTTGCAAACACCGTGTTATCAAACAATCATGTTATCAAACAAGCATGTTATCAAGCAAGCATATCAATTCCAATTTTATCTTGATTTAAATCATAAAATACGGTTTATTTAAACCGTTTCTTAAACCGGTTAATTTCTAAATTAAATCGGTTCACGCGCTGGTTCATCGAAACCGAACCGGTCTGAAATTTTAATTAATATTTGCTGAAAAATTCTGGATTTTTTCTGGGTCGGATCTGACCCAAATCCCACTGGTTTGGCCGAACCAAAATTGACCCGGGGGCCAATTTTGGTTTGGCCGAAACCCTAGCCGCCAGGCTAGCCGCGCCGTGGCCGACCAGCCCGTGAGGGCTGGCCGTGGCGGGCTGCCTAGCCAGAACCGGCGGGGCCGAGGCCCTTCCCTGGCCGGAGCCAAGAGGCTCGGCCAGATCTGCCATGGGCAGATCTGGTCGGCCTTCCCGGCTGGCCGATCGGCCCGTGCTTTGGCCGGGATTAGCCTCTCGGCTAGCCTCGGCCTTCCACGGGACTCGATCCCGATCTTGCTCGATCAAAATAAAATTTTCAGCAACAATAAATAAAATTCCAGCAATTAATCCATCAACCAAAATCATAAAGTTTGCAATTTTCCAATTCACAATACCGAATTAATTGCAAAAATTAAATCTACCCTATCATGCTCGAATACAAAATCATGCATAACCAAGCCTCTGATACCACTGAAGGAATTATTTGAGGGTTCCAGACAATTAATTTCATGCCCATACAAGAAATTAACCTCAAAGTTCCATGATTAAATACGGATCTTGCATGATCATGAATTGATCATTAGATCTAGACTAGATTAAAATTTAAGTTTACCTTGAATCAAAATCTCCTTGTTACTAAATAGGATTTAGTAACCTCTAAAGATCGTCCACACAAGAAGAGCAATCCAAAGGATACTTGCAACGAACCTTGCTAGAAGATCGAAGCAAGCAAAACGGACGGAGCACGGGGAGGGGAGGGGGCCGGCCGAAACTTGGCAGGGAGAGAGAGAGAAGACGGCTAGGGTTTGTAAAATAATTGTGTAATTTTCAGATCTGAAAATTTCCCTTTTATAGACCTTAATCGGGCTTTTAATTAATTAAAGGCCTTAATGGGCTTAAAGCCCAAAGCTCTTAATTAATTGTGTAGAGAAGCCCATTCTGGCTAGGCCCAGTTTAGCTAATTTAATTAAATCTATTTAATTAGATTATAATTAATTAGTCCTGCTAAACCGTTCTTGATTCCGGTTTAATCCTAAACCGAAATCAGTCTAAACCGGTTTAATCCAAAACCGGATTTTGTCTCTCTCATGATTCCTCCATATGAATCCATCCGTTTTACTCAACCTAAAGTGTGTGACCCTCTAGGCTCACGACACGTCGGCGGACTGGTAAAATTACCATTTTACCCTTTCCATCATGAGTGGCCTCTAGCAAGACATCATGATTACCCAACGCTTGTGATTATCGAGATTTCGACTTAAACTTGTTGTTCATGAATCTATCCTTTTATCCTCTTGATATCTTTGACAACCACGAGGCATAGACAAGTCATCCTCGTTCTATTGTCCTGTTTCTTGATTCTGAGTTAACTGAATTATAACTGATACTACGTATCGTCTGCATGGCCATGCTATTGTATTTCAGTTGTACTCATCAAGTGGCCTAAACTGATATCTGCTCACACGTCCGCATGAGGGATAAATCCTTCAGCGATCTATCTAGTCAACTTATGTAACTTGTGATCGAGCCAATCACAGCCGTTATTGTAACCCTTTTACAGTAGACGTTAGACAGAGTCAAACTCGTCACTCATTACATATTGACTTCAATGGTCCTTCGGTCTGAGGATGTGATTTCATGATCCGACATATGAGTATATTCATGACTGTGTCTATGTAACATACTCATGATTCGGGTCGTCCTATATCACCCCTGACTGGTGATACTATGACCTAACTCTGGCCCCCTACTGGCCATGATCAGTAGAGCGTGATCATTTAGAGTTAGCCTCATACCGATCGCTTCTTATGAAGCTATTCTGATCGGGGACTGCTTAAGTAAGATTTTATCTGATCTGTAGATCTACTATTATGTGTTGACACATCAATGATACAAATCAAATCATACTTAAGATATTACTACAACACTTAGTAATATTAATGCCGATTTTTATTTAACGAATAATCTTTATTACAAGATTAGATTGAAAATACATTGTGCTAGGGCACAAAACCCAACACCTTCTGCCTCCAAGAAACTGCGAGCCAAGATGAGGGTAAAGATGATCGCCAGGAAGTTATCGGCTTCGAAATCGTCAACAGACAAATATGGAGTGAAGATTCGTGGAGGAAATTCCTCAGGGGAGGGGTCGGCAAGACCTCAGGGAGAAATGGAGGCAACCCCCACTGTTGAGAAGGATAACATATTATCCGAGGCTGCTAACCTTGAAGAGGAGGGCTCTCACTCCACTCAGACGCCTCTACAAGGTAACCCTATTGTCTCTCCTGAAGTAGATCCAGTAGATAAGAATCAGTCTGAAGAAACTCTAGGAACCCATGTTCCTGAGATCCCTGGTACTAGCTTTGAAAATCGATCTAGTCCTAAAAAATCAACGCCTGCACCAGAAAAGTCCCCAATAAACGAAACCATGCAGAAAGTCGATAGTCCTCTTGTCGCTCCGGACAGTGGTTCAGCACTGAATGAAGATACAGAAGTCATACCGGAAGTCCCCCAACCTTTAGCAGATCCGGAGAAAACAGAGGAGATAGATACAGCCAAGACAACTGTGGAAGAAGAAGCTACACGAGAGGACAGAACGCCTCTGAAAAAGATTATGCCCGAAGGGCTTAAGAAAAGAAAACAACCAAAGAAAAAGCTGATTAATGAAGAAGAAGAACCACCAGTGCAGAGAAGAATAACCCCGAAAAGAAAAGCTACAGAGAAAGGAGGAGCACCTGCTCCTAAAACAGTAAAGAAGTTAAGAAAGAAGTCATCCACTTCAGTAACAACCTCTACCCCAGAAGAAGAAGAGGAGGAAGAAGAGGAGGAAACTCGTGCCTTACCCCCACGGGTCAAGAAGTCTATGGGAGGTCTGAAACTCCCCAAAAACGTTCCAAAAGCCCCAACAGACAATGTCTCATTTCATTCGGTAGACAATGCAGTCAAATGGCAATACGTGTACCAACGAAAGATCTACCTAGAGAGGGAGCTCTCTCTAGAAACTCAAGGATTGAACGCAGTAGTGGAGCTCCTCCGTTGCTCAGGCCTAACCAACATGATCATCAACATCGGACCGTTCTACCCAGCTCTGGTCATGGAGTTCATCATCAATCTCTCGAGTGAGTTTAATGATCCAGAAGACGCGGAGCATAGGAAGGTCTTTGTTCGAGAAGAGTTCTTTGATATATCTACCTCCACAATCAATGCTTATCTAGGAAGAATGGCTCCAGAAGTCACTCCAGACTTCCCTCACATGAACAAAGTTGCGTTTGAGATCACTGGAGGAAGGAAAAAGGTTTGGCCCGTCGAGAATACACTTGCGGCCGCAGAGCTCACAGCCAAATATTCCCTTCTATACCGCATTGGTTTGGCAAACTAGGCACCCTACACTCACAGGTCGAGCATCAAAATAGAGCTAGCAAAGCTCATCTACCAAATAGGTGCTCAATCCTCTCTTGACTTTGGTACATATGTTATTGAACATCTTGTCAAACATGGCAAGTCATGTGCTATCAAATTACCTATTGGTTTTCCATCATTGATCACCAGCCTTCTCCTCCAACAATGTCCTTACATTGTTCGAGATACTGATGTACCTGAAAAGAAGCGTCTGCCTCTCACTCTAAGTCTCAAACACTTTGAGGACAAGCATATGAGAGATCTCGCTCCTTTCTCGGCCAAAACATCTGAAGCTGGTTCCAGCTCACGTCCTTCCAGACCTCTCGGCACCAGGATGGAGGAAGAACTGGTGGACATGATCAATGACTTGGAGAAGACGATTGTTGCTCTATCAACCCGAAAGATTGCCTGTGAAGCCCTCTTACATGATCTGCGCACCGCTCCTGCTGAGGACACTGCATCGGACCAAGATGTCGATGACTCCGCCTCTTTTTAGAAAATATTTCTTGCTTCTAGACTGATAACGTTTTTCAAACAAACTTCTTAAATCCTTGGGGACTGTTCGAGTTAAATTTCTGCACTTTGTGATGTTTTGGATATTTGCTCAAGTTTTGAGCTGGTTTATGTCTTGTTGTTATAAGTATATCGTTGTATGATTGCCTTTGGCAATATTGTTAGACAAACAGGGGGAGACATAAGCTAATGTTACGCGCCGCCGGAAGTTGCGCAAGAAGTCGCAAACAGAATTTGCGCACAAAAGTCGTCGCACAAGAAGTCGCACCAGAAGCCGCACCAGAAGTTGCATCGCTTGCTGTGCGTAACTGCCACAAGATGACGATGTGTTTAAGAATGTGTTTACCTAAAAATTGCCAAAGGGGGAGATTGCTGCTACGTTTAGTGTTGGCATAATTTTTTAGCGCAAAAGTAAGAAGTCAGTGCAACATGGTACAAGACATTTGGAGCGACTCAATACACTCCAGATTAGGAAAGGCCTAAAGCTTTCCTATTTAGAGTCACTTGGAACGCAAGAAGAATGAAGTCAACAAGCCCAGGCAACTTCCAGCTGTCACTAACACGTCAGCAAAGGCGGCAACTGCTTACCTAATGTGTTTAGGAAGTCTGAGACTTCCTATTCCTAATCCGATCCAGATTAGGAATGTGGAGCTGCTATAAAAAGCATGCACTTCCCCATTAGCAGCTTGTCCGTTCTTGTTCTTTATTTGCAAAATTTCTCAGAGCTCCTAACCGTGCACCATTGGCGTGTTGAGAGGCTGATTAGTTTGCTAGAACGGCTTTGCTTCGATTAAACATCAATTCGCGAAGATTGAGTGTTTGATCGATTAGGGTTCTCGTGTTCGTGATTGAAGATTCACAAATTTTTCAAAGAAGACTACTACACCGAACATAGGCGCTTGCTCAAAGGGTGGAATTGAGAGGATCTCAAAGACAGGGGGAGAGGACCCTGGTCGAGGTTGTTCACGGTGAGATCCATAGTAGCTTAGGACAATAGCTTGTGTGATAGCTAGTTGGTACTTGAAGTTGTACTATTGACTACCATATAGTGAAAACCTTTCTACTGGTTAAGTGCCCCCAGACGTAGGTGACGTTGCACCGAACTAGGTAATCATCTCTGGTGTCGTTACTATTAACTTGTTTATTGTTTGAAACTACGGTTTGCATTTTAGGAAAGTTGTCGACACAAAAGTTACGACTTTGTGGTCGACTTCTTGACTTAGCTGCGAATCAGAATTTCAACAACCTACCCTTATCATTCAAGGATATGTTAGTCTTTTTCTAATAACAAATCAGAAAAAAAAATAAGAATTTAAAAAACAAATGAAATAGATGTACTCATGTGTCAATTTTGAATCCAACATTAAACATATATCTATAACTAATCTTTATAACTGATTGTAATAGGGTCAAATTGAGTCCTTAAATTTTAATTTTAATGCAATTTGCATCAATTTAGAACATGCTCAACAAGCATTTGAGCAGCTCCTACGTTTTGTACATTTTCTCGGCAGCCAAACATATTTAGAACATGCTCAACAAGCATTTTGTGTTGTGAATGCAACTGATGAAGAACAAGTACGAAAATGGTTTTGTTAAATTTAACAAATGTTATTTTAAATGTAACTACATAATAATTAGGTTAGCTGCACTTTTTTTTTCAAAATTCGGTATATTAAAGATATAAACAGCCAAACTTTGTTACAGTGAGCTGTATTTATCCTTTTAGTAACTAGCCTCATAGCACAACAATAGAAAACAAAAAAACGATTGAATTATAGCCTTCCGAGAGATGATTAGGAGAGATTATCAGAGTTTGGTTCACAATTTTGTCAAAATGCATTATGATTTCATTTCTATCTCAACAATACTACTCAAAACTGATACTAGGTTTACAAAAATTATATCTTAAGATCCATTATATCTAATATCCGCCAATGAGATCTCAAATCATGTTTTGGGGTAAAATCTTTTCCAAGGTTAACCTAAAACATTATAGGGATGCACTCCACTACAAATGGTTGTAAAACGTTCGAACCAGCTATTTGATCGTTGAAAATTTAAACACGCGTTGTCACAGCGCGCGACACGTGTCAGGAATGTTCTACAAAGGACAATTCTAAATTTCTACAGGGTCAATCACTGGCTACCATTTCACACTACACATTCTACATATGTCAATCATTATCTACCATCTCGCACTATATATTCTACCTGTTTGAACGTTCGAACATTTTCACCCCATTTGTACTTGATTGTTGCTCTAATCTTATAATAGTTAACATGTCTTGGTTTCAAGGAAATTTAATAAAGCGTACGTGGCTAGGAAGAACTTTTTATCAAAAAATTTTAATTCGTAAGAATACCGAAGATGATAAATTTTGTTTCTTCATATATCTTGAATAAGACTTTGTTCCTGCAGGTAGAGTAAATCTCTGGAGTTATATGGATATATCATCCGTCATCACTTGAGTGGAATCGGGTTCTAGAATCTGATATTGAAAACAATTTAGTCTAACGCTATTCATATAACACCCAAATATCCATCCTCTCCTTCTCACCGCCTACAACATTCCACCCCATATCGTCTTCTCTCCATGCGCAAATCAAACACAACCTCCCATCCAACGAAGCCATGTCAACCCATTTACACATATTGTAACCAAATTCAGGAGTTTTCATCTAAAAAACTCCTCTTCTGCAAGATCAAAATAAACAATCTTTTCTTGTAAATATTTCGGGTATTTGAAGTGTCAAAACAAAGCGTTATCGGCAAATACTCCGTGTCGTCTCAATGACTCAAATAATCTCCCAACGTCGTGAAACTGGAATTTGGACTTAACTTTCTCCACGTATCGTTGACACGGTAAATCATAAGATCAAGAACGTGATCAGTTTCGGAAGGTTTGATGATCGTGACTAGCTTGTAACATTTTTCATCACAATCGTATCCAAAAACGCTGAAGACAACATTTCGATTTCCAGCGGGGTTTGGAGGAACCAGGTGATACTTTCCAGTTGATGGGTTCAACAAGGCCATGGAACGCGTCTTAAACTGCCGAAGAACGAGGAGTCCGTCACAGCAGGCAACTATGTCAGCATATTGTTTGCGAGGCACATTATTGTCGTGGGGAAAGGATTGTAGATTTTTAATGAACCTATACCAATACAGTAATTGCAGCTTCGATAGTTAGCACCATGATTATCCTTACAATAATAATGCAATGTTTGAAAGACCTCTAATGGTTCGTCTAATAAAGCGGCGCGCTTGAATTGAAGGTTAGAGAGATGCGAATCCGAGCTGATCAGAGAAAGCCATGACTTGAAGACGCATGTGAACCGCATCCGATCTTTGACACTAAGTCTGCTTATAATGATGAGATCAGCTGATACAATTTCTTCTGTTTTGGTTTCCATCATCAAACCCTAAACCCTATTCCCAAACAACCAAAAGCAACTGCAACAAAAATCATATTCCTCAAATAATCTCCCAAATGATTTTGTTTTGACTTAAACCTATACAATATATGCCTGAAAAATAATCTATCAAAGTGGAAAATGAACTATTACTTAAACGAATAAACAGAGATTAATTTTTCTAGTTGAAATAATTAACAACAAAACAAGAAGAAAATATAGGGCTAACCTCTAGATCGAAAGCAGCAAGGAACAATGGCTACGATGGTTCTGATCGGAGTAGTGGATCAAATAAAATGAAGGGCATTTCATTCCTTTTTATATAGAGAGATAGAGGTATAGCAAGCGACGCAAACCTAACAAATTTGTGTTGGGCTTTATTTTTGGCATAACTCTTCCTTACTCATGTTTATTTTTAAATGTTAAAATAGTTAATTAAATTAAGTTTCTTATTTGTATTATGTTTCTTAGTTTGGTTTAATTTTTATTGTTCCATTTATAAAAGAAACTCCTATTGTAATTCATAATCAAGTTTTTCATTAATAATACAATTATATTTCTAAAATTTCAACATGGTATCAGAGTCAGGATATATTAGATTTGAGCCGCGTGACTTTGCCCACTCGCTAATTATGTTTAGTGAATAGGCAAGGCAAGAAAAAAAGTTCTGAAATACTATTCATCTGGCACTGGTCACCAAATACTATTCACGGCCCTCTTTTCTGTTCTCACCTTCGGCAGGTGAAGCTTCGGCAGCTCAAGTACGACCGATTTGATTGTCCTCCCGTCTCCGTTATAAGCGTGTGAGTCTCACGCGCCACCACATGCCCTTGATGCTCGTTCGCCAAGTATTCTGCTCCGCTGATTTTGTTGAGTTTGCATCGTCGTAGTTGCTTGAAATTGTTTTGCACCGATGTGGTTGCTTGAGAAGTTTAGTGATTCTTCTTAAAAATCACCTTTGCACCGTCGTTATGCGACATAGTTGCTTGAAAATTTTAGTCATTAATCTTAAAATCACCTTGCACCATTGTTATGCGACGAGTTGTTGCAATGTCATTATATGACGTAGTTGCTAGAAAGTTTTGGTGATTCTTCTTAAAAATCACTTGTTCTCATGTCCGTTAAATCGGCGTGACTGAAGATGTTTTGTACCGTCGTTGTTCGACCTAGATGTTTGCTTCCCTAATAATTCTTGATCCACGTGCAAGACTCATGTTTTACGACTTGCACGTGAGGAGGAGTGTTAGAATATTTAATTAAATTAGGTTTCATATTTGTATTATGTTTTCTAGTTTGGTTTATATCCTATTGTTCCCTATATAAAGAAACCTTCTATTGTAATTCATAATCAAGTCTTTCATTAATAATACAACTATATTTTTAAAAATTCAACAAAATTGTCTATGCACATCTGTGAAAATAAATAGAAGTGTCACTTAAGTGTTAACTCAAACGTGCTTAGGGGTGGACACTTTGGCAACGGAATCAGAGACCGAATATGAACCGAAACGAAACCGGGAACCGCAGGTAACAGTTCCGGTTCTGATTTTTAAAATGGAGACCCGGGGAGTCGGGTCAAGTCCAATTCTTGACCGATTCGGTCCGGTTCTATACTCATGCCCACCCCTAAACGTGCTAACTCAAACGCCCAACACTTGAGTGAAACTTCCGTTATTTTCACGAATTTGTACATACGGTGCAAATTTAAACACGAGTGATGGAGAGTCTTGCAAAAACATAGTTAATAGAGAGTTTGTGCAAAAAAAACAATTGTAGGGAGACTTTCTGCAATTTTCCAAATTCTATATAACAAATAATTGTACCGTTGAAATGTAAAATTAATAGCTTAATTAGCATATAAAACATTGTCATTTCATCAAACCTCTGAAAATTAGCAGTAAATATAGCTATAATCCAAATTCAGCTCCATTTGTAATACCAATTGAGTCTTGGCTTGGCAGTATGCCATGGTTCGAGGCTCAACAATAATATCATCAGCGGGAAAAAGTTAAAGAATAGTTAGGGTGATGATATCATTTTCTAAAAATCTCCATTTGTAATGAATGAGAAGTAACAGCGAAGGAGAAGAGATCAACTTTGAGCTCGAGCTCGAATTGTACCAATATTCTATCGAAGTTGTTAATCATCTTCTTAAGATTTTCATGAGGTATCCTAATCGCGAGACAAACATGGGTGGGGGCGCATGGCCACTCCAAGAGTGGAGACTCGGTGGTCAAAGGAGCCGAGGGTGGAGAACATATAGTTGGTGATGGTTTGGCTCCCTCTGTCTTGATGTATTCTGTTCCGATCATCGTGAATAAATTAAAATGTGTAATTTTGTATATGTATTGGTTAGTACGAAGTTAGTCACTGGGACTCGCAAAGAACATAAAGTAGATAACAATTTAGATTAATCAGAAAAAGATAACCTTGCAATCAATTGAGATCTCAAATAATGTTGCCAGGGTTAACTTATAACATTATAATAGTTAACATTTCTTGGTTTCAAGGAAATGAGAGAATCATTTACTGCTATAGTTTGGTTTCAACTCAAAAAAGAAAGAATTCCATTCCACATGTTCAATAATCATGTAATGAAAATAAAAACTCATTCCTCAAGTTTATAAATTTCAGTCACTCCCACATTTGTTTTTGTCATTTTCACTCCCTCAGGTGGGACTAGAAAATAAAACATAGAAAGAAAGAAAGTCACTGGAATTGTGTTCAACACAAAACAGAACAACAGTTTCAAAACACCCCATTGCCTACAAGGCTTCCTGTACAAGCCATCACGTTTACCTTGGAATATCTTTCGTTCCCTGTCTCGCTCACCTTCTCAAATTTCCCCGTTTCAAGGTGGTACCAAGCAAGTGCTTCATCACCGATATTGGCAATAGATCTTCCTTCATATACCTTGAATAAGACTTTGTTCCCGCAGGTAGAGTAAGGCTCTGGAATTATCTTTAAATAATCCCCGTCATCACTTGAGCTGAATCGGGTTCTAGGATCTGTAATTGAAAACAATTCAGTCCAACGCTTTTCATGAAACACCCAAATATCCGTCCTCTCCTTCTCTTCGCCTACTGCAATCCACCCCATATCGTCTTCAGTCCACGTGCAAACCAAACACAGTCTCCCATTGAACGAAGCCATGTCAACCCATTCACACATATCGTAACCAAAACCAGGAGTTTTCACCTTGAAAAACTCCTCTTCTGCTAGATCAAAACAAACAATCTTTCCTTGTAAATACTCCGGGTATTTGAAGTGCCAAAACAAAATATTATCAACAAATACCCCTGGACGATTCAAAGAACATTCAATAGACTCAAACGCTATCCCAATGTCATCAAATCGATATTTGGACTCAACTTTCCTCCACGTGTCGTTGACACAGTAAATCATGAGATCAAGAACATGATCAGTTTCGGAAGGTTTGATGATGGTGACTAGCTTGTAACATTTTCGATCATAATCGTACCCAAAACCGCTGAACTCAACATTTTGATTGCCAGCCGGGTTTGGAGGAACCAGGTGGTACTTTCCCGTTAATGGGTTCAACAAGGCCATGGAACATGTATTAAACTGCCGAAGAACGAGGAGTCCGTCACGGGAATCAACTATCTCAACATCTCTACGAGGCACATCATTGTCGTAGTGAAAAGGATTGTGGATTTCTAATGAACAGATATCAATACAGTAATGGTAGAAGTCGCAATAACTAGCACCATGATTATCTTGGCGACAATGCACTGTCTGAAGGACCATCAATGGTTTGTCTGATGAGGCGGCACGCTTGAATTGAAGGGCAGAGAGATGCGAATCGGAGCTGATCAGAGAAAGCCATGACTTGGAGACGCATGTGAAGCGCATCAGATCTTTGACACCAAGTCTGCTAATGATGTCAATGATGAGATCGGCTGTTACGACATCTTCTGTTTTGTTTACCATCATCAAACCCTAAGCCCTATTCCCAAACAACCAAAGGCAACAGCAACAAATTAAAACCATTTTCTCAGATAATCCCCCAAATGATTTTGTTTTGACATAAACCTATACATTATAATTATATGCCTGAAAAAAATACTAGAATGCATCAAAGAAGAAAAAAAAAACTATTACTTAACCTTAGTTGGTGTAATCAACTAAACTGAATGAAGTTCTCAAATAAACAAGATTAATTTGTCTAGTTGAAATAATTAACAACAAAAGAAGAATGTATCAGAGACGAAAAAGAACTATTACTTAAACTGAATGAAGTTCTCAAACAAACAAAGATTAATTTATCTAGTTCAAATAATTAACAACAATAGAAAAAGAAGAAGAAGAAAATATAGGGCTTACCTCTCGTCAGCAGCAGAGAAAGGTGGCTCCTGCGGTTTTGATCGGAGCTGTGAAGCAAATAAAGTGTAGGGCATTTTATTCCTATTTATAGAGGTATAGCATGCGACGCAAGCCCACCAAAATCGCATTGGGCTCTACTTTTAAACCTATCGCTTTGAATATCCGATCTCGACAAGATCCGTTCAGATTACTTTCTGCCCGCGGTAGTATTAGGAAAAGACACTTTCACCAGATGTTTTGAAAAATATTAGACGCTAACGAAAATGGTCTTTTAGGAACTAATCGATAATTAGTCAAACATTAAATAATCATTTGTGTTACTACGTTTAATATTGACATATTTTTTAGTACGAAGTGAAGATGTCTGACAACATGTTGCAACACAGTTAGTGCGACATGACAAACGCAGGATTAGGCAAGACATTGAAGACTTCCTGTTTTAAACACAGAAGCTCCGCGCGCAAAGGAATAAAGACATGGATGAATTAGGCAAGGTCCAGCTGGAAGAAAGACACGCAAGCAATGTTTAATGAAGGCGGCAACGCCAACTTGTCACTTGCTAGAAACGCAAGGCGGCAAGAGATTTCCTAATCGATATAGGAATCCGATTAGGCAATAAGAGTTGCTATAAAAGCAGACGCTAACCCCTTAGCAACTCAGTCCTTTCTTTGTGCTAAATTCCCAGAGCTCTTAATCGTGTACGACTAGCAGATTGAGAGGCTAATCTATTTAGAGAACACGATGTCGATTGCATACATCAAGTCGAGGAGATTTGAGTGTCGGTAATCTATTGGGTTGTGTTCGTGATTGAAGACTCACGAAAAAGATTGTCGAAGACAACACAACCGAGCATAGGCTTGCTCGAAGGGTGGAGTTGAGACGTTCTCAAAGACAGGGGGAGTCCCGGATCGAGGTTGTTCATGGTGAGATCTCTAGTAGCTTAGGACAATAGCTTGTGTGATAATTAGTTGATGCTTGAAGTTGTACTATTGACTACCGAATAGTGAAAACCTTTCCACTGTCAGAGTGCCCCAGACGTAGGTACGGAGTCACCGAACTGGGTAAACATATTGTGTGTCTTCTGTTTATTGCTTTATTATTTATAGTCCATAAACTGTGATTAAGCAAGTTGTCGAACCAATCTTTACAACATTGTGTTCGACATCTTGTTCCTGCTACTTAACAGAACTTCAATTAGTATTGAAATTCTGAATCGTAGCCGAGTCAGGAAGTCGAACACAAAGTCTGTAACTTGTGTATCGACTTCTTGTGGAAACAGTAAGCAAAGCAATAGACAGATAATAATCACGACACCAGAGATGATTACCCAGTTCGGTGACTCCGCACCTACGTCTGGGGGCACTTTGCCAGTGGAAAGGTTTTTCACTATTAGGTAGTCAATAGTACAACTTCAAGCCCAACTAGCTATCACAGAAGATATTGTCCTAAGCTACTATAGATCTCACCGTGAATCGCCTCGACCAGGAGCCTCTCCCCCTGTCTTTGAGATTCCCTCAATTCCACCCTTCGAGCAAGTCCATGCTCGGTGTCGTTGTCTTCTTGGACGGAGTTGTGAGTCTTCAATCACAAACAAAAACCCTAACCGATCCAAACACTTAGTCTTCGTGACTCAAGGTTTGATCGGAGCAAAAGGTCCGTTCTAGCGAATATTCATCAGCCTCTCAACACGCCGATGGTGCACGGTTAAGAGCTCTAAGAAATCTTGCAGGTGTTAGAACAAGAACGGATGACTGCTAATGGGAAGCGAAGGGCTTTTTATAGCAGCTCACATTCCTAATCCTTCTCGGATTAGGAACAGGAAAGTCAGGCAAGTTGTTGCCGCCTTCCATGACAGCTGGAAGTCGTCTTGCCTGTTCTGACTTCCTGATGAAATCAGGCAAGTCTAGTTGCCGCCTATCGCTGACGTGTAACTGCCAGCTGGAAGTCGTTTGACTTGTCGACGTCACTCTTTTGCGCTTCAAGTCTTTGTGCCGCCTTTCTTCTTTCGCTCCAAGCTTCGTTGAAATAGGAAAGCTTCAGACTTTCCTAATCTGCGGCTCGTAACAAGTCGCTCCACATGTCATACAACATGTTACTCGACTTCTTACTTTTGTGCTAAAAAATCATGCCAACTATCAAACGTAGCAACAATCTCCCCCTTTGGCAATTTTTTAGGCAAACACCTTTTTTTGTAAGCCCATCGTCATCTTGTGGCAGTTACGCACATCAAGTGACTTATCTTGTGGCAGTTACGCACAGCAAGTGATGTGACTTCTTTGCTCCAAGCAAGCACATCGTCGTCACCTTGAGGCAGTTACGCACACAGCAAGTTTCGTGACTTCCGATACGACTTCTTGTGCGGCTTCTAGTGTATCATCTGGAGCAGCTTCTGGAGCTTAACTTCTTGAGTGGCTTCTGGAGCGGCGACTTCTATGTACATCTTTCGGCGCGACTTCTGGCGTCGTATTACATATATCTCCCCCTGTTTGTCTAATAATATTGCCAAAGGTAATCTCATAACCTAAATTTGACTAATCAGCAGGGTAAAAGAGAAATAGCTCACACCATGAGCAACTAAGCGGCTCAAACATGAGCACAAATCCAGCTCAATCAAGAGCAAGTATCCCAAAAATAAACAGTCACAATGTGCAGAAAGTAACTCGGACAAACCCCGAGAATTTAAAAGTGTGTGTGGGACAATGTTATCATAGCAAATTTCAGAGAATTACTAAAACGACGTGGAGTCGTTATCTTCTTCTTCAGCAGTAGCAGCAGCAGTAGCAGCAGTAGATCGGAGGTCTTCCAGAAGGACTTCACAGGCAATTTTGCGAGTTGAGAGCGTGGCAATTGACTTCTCCAGATCAGCAATCACTTCCACCAATTCTTCCTGCATCCTAGCGTCAATTGGTCCTGAGGGACGAGAGCTTGATCCAGCTCCTGGAGTTTTGGCCATAGGAAGTCCAAGGTCCTTCAACTGCTGCCCTTCAAAGTTCTTGAGATTGATGGCTAGAGGCAGTGGCTTTTTACCCGGAATATCTGATTCTCGAACAATGTTAGGACATTGTTGGAGAAGGATACCGGTGATTAGCGAAGGGAACCCGATTGGAAGTTTGATTGCACATGATTTGGCGTGCTTAACTAGATGGTCAATAATGTAAGCGCCAAAATCAATAGGAGACAGCGTACCTATTTAGTAAATGAGTTTTGCCAGCTCTGTTTTGATGCTTGACTCATGCGTAGAGGGTGCCCAGTTAGCCAGACCGATGCGGTAGAGTATAGAATATTTTGCTGTGAGCTCTGTCGCCGCAATGGTGTCCTTGACTGGCCAGCCCTTCCTCCGTCCTCCGGTTATTTCGACCGCTACTTTGTCCAAGTGCGGGACTTCCGGAGTGACTTCTGGGTCATCTCTGCCAAGATAGGTGTTGATGGTAGAGGCAGAGATTTCAAAGCATTCCCCCCGAACAAACACCTTTCGGTATTCAGCTTCTTCAGGGTCATCGAACTCGCTTGATAGATTGACAATGTTCTTTGCGTATTTGCTCTGGGAGATAAATATCCCATCTGACATCTGCTTGATCTGGAAGCCTAGGAAATATGTGAGCTCTCCGACCATACTCATCTCAAATTCAGACTGCATGTGTTGAACGAAGCGTTTCACCATCTTGTCTGACTTCCCTCCAAATACAATATCGTCGACATATATTTGAGCAATCATGATGTCCTTTCCTTCCTTCTTCACAATAAGAGTTTTGTCTACTCCCCCTCGAATATAGCCATTATGTACAAGGAATTGGGTAAGACGTTCATACCATGCTCGTGGAGCTTGTTTGAGACCGTAGAGAGCTTTCTTTAGCTTGTAGACATGGTGCGGAGAGTCATGGTCTTCGAATCCCTTTGGTTGGGCTACATAGACTTCTTCGTTCAGATTTCCATTGAGAAAGGCACTCTTTACATCCATCTGATAAAGTTTGAAACGCAGATGACATGCGATGCCGAGAAGAATTCGTATGGCTTCCAGTCTGGCTACCGGAGCAAAGGTTTCTTCAAAGTCGACTCCTTCGACTTGTGTGTACCCTTGAGCCACTAGTCTCGCTTTGTTTTGAGTGATGTTTCCTTGCTCGTCAGACTTGTTTTTGAATATCCATTTTGTCCCAATGACATTGACATTGTCAGGTTTGGGTACAAGTTCCCAGACTTCATTCCTTGCAAACTGAACCAATTCTTCTTGCATCGCGCAGACCCAGTATTCATCATTGATGGCCTCTTGTATATTCTTTGGCTCAATTTTGGAAATAAAGCACATGTTACCTATCATCTCTTGGTGGTCAAGAGATGCCTTTTGTCGAGTCCGAACTCCCTCATTAATGTCTCCCATCACATCCTGGGGTGGATGATACTTCTGAATTCTTCTTGATGGAGCTTTTTGCCTTGTAGGAGTTGCCTCTTCATCCGGGATGATTTGGCTTTCGTCTTCAGACCCTTTGTTGCGCTCATCGTCCTTGACTTCCGGTCTGACCTCTCCTCTGACTTCTGGTCTGACTTCTCCTGAGAGATTTAAGACTTCTTCGTCCTCGTCACTGGATTGCTCGTTGCTGTCATTGATCATGACATTGATGGATTCCATGATAGTTCGGGTGCGTTTTTTGAATACACGAAAAGCCCGACTATTTCTGGAGTATCCGAGGAAGATGCCTTCTTCGCTTTTAGGATCCAATTTGCGTCGCGGTTCCCCATCTGCGAGTATGTAGCAGACTGATCCAAACACATGGAAGTATTTGACATTCGGCTTTCTCCCCCTCCATATTTCATAAAGACTGAACGAAGTTCCAGGGCGGAGAGTCACTCTATTATGAATATGGCATGCCGTATTCAATGCTTCAGCCCAGAAGTGTTGCGGGATGTCTTTGGCTAACATCATGACTCTTGCCATCTCTTGAAGAGTGCGATTCTTTCTTTCAACGATTCCGTTTTGCTGAGGAGTGATGGGAGTAGAAAATTCGTGGGCAATTCCTTCAGCATTACAAAAGTTTGCGAAGCTAATGTTTTCAAACTCCTTTCCATGATCGCTCCGAAGTCGAATGACTTTCCCAATAACTTCTCCCTTTTCTCGTTGAACTCTTCAACATAAGGCTTCAAAGAATGAGAAGGTATCTGACTTCTCTCGAATGAAATCTACCCATGTGTACCTTGAGAAGTCGTCTACACATACAAATATGTACTTCTTTCCTCCTAGACTTTCTACTTGCATGGGTCCCATAAGGTCAACATGAAGAAGTTCTAGAACACGAGAAGTAGTAAGATGTTGTACCTTCTTGTGTGACGTCTTGACTTGTTTCCCAATTTGGCATTCTCCACAGATTTTTCCTTCAATGATCTTGAGGTTGGGAACTCCGATGATAGCCTTTTCAGAGAGAATCTTTTGCATACTCCTCAAATTGATGTGACCAAGTTTTTGATGCCATAGTTTTGTCGCTTGAGCTTTGGATAAAAGACACTTTGTTGGCAAGGTACTGACTGTTGGAGACCATAGATAACAGTTGTCAAGGGACCTGTGGCCTATCATGACTTCCTTGTTTTGTTCGTCTTTGATCGAGCACTTGTCGCGAGTGAAGTGGACATCCAGATCTAAATCACATATCTGGCTTATGCTGATGAGGTTTGCTGTGAGGCCTTCTACTAGCAGAGCTTCTTTCAGACATGGAGAGTTGGGAAGATTGAGTTTTCCTTTCCCGAGCACTCTAGCTTTTACTCCATCTCCAAAAGTGACGAAGCTATTCGTGCATGGTATTAAAGTGACCAAGAAAGAGCTATTACCCGTCATATGTCGAGAGTATCCACTATCGAAGTACCAATCGTTGCTGGTTGAGGCTTTTAAAGCGGTGTATGCGATGTTAGCTCGATAGTTGACCTCTTTGACTCGCCATTCCTTCCGAGGTTGGCTTTTCTTGACGGTGGTCCTTTTCTTGACCGAGCTCTTCCCATATAGCTGATAGCAGAAGGGTCGAATATGTCCTCTTCGTCCACAGTGATGACAAACCCAGTTATGTCTCTTGTTCTGGGTTTTTGACGCGGCCAAGGTAGAAGACCTTTTGGTCGCTTGGTCAGCCGTGAAGTTAGGAGACTTTTGGCGAGACTTCTGGGGGACAGACTTCTGAGGAACGAAGATGGTGTGCGATGATGAGGCTTCTTTCGAATATCCAAGACCTTCCATATTTCTTGATGGTTTCCCGATCGAAAGTATTTGGTCCAGAGTATCAGTACTTGGATTCATCATCTTTACAGACTTGGTGACCTGCTCTAACTCGCCTTTTAGTCGAGCAACTTCCTTTTTGAGATCAATAGTGGTCTCAAGAAGTCTTGACTTGTCTTCATTAAGGGTAAGAATGAGAGCGTTCTGTTTTTCGATTACCTGAGAGTCTTCAAGCCACTTGACATACCATTCGTTGTACGCGTTGTTGAGAGTCTCATCGGATAGCTCATCATTAGAGTCATACTTCTTTGATCTTTCAGCTGGTTGATCTATTGTGGAGGAAGTGAAAGCCACATAGTTACTTGTATGCTCAAGGTCACTGTCTTCCTCATCTTCATCGTCAGTTAGAGAGGCATTGAATCCCTTCTTCTGTTTTTTTAAGAAGTTGGGACATTCTCTCTGTATGTGTCCATACCCCTCACATTCAAAGCACTGAGCGCCTTTACCTGATCGTTCTCCTCGTCCTCCATCGTTAGCTGTGATGTCGAGCTTCTGAAACTTGTGCTGTGGCTTGTCTCTGACTTCTCGGGTGACTTTTCTTCCTGTCATCTGGCCAAATCTTTTCATGACTCTATTGTAGTTTTTGGCCAGCATGGCGATAGTTTCCTCGATGTCACTATCCGACTCAGAGTGTGTTGAGTTCTTCTGATTAGAACTTTTGAAAGCCAGACCTTTAAGTTTCTTCTTAGTAGGAGGTAGGGAGAGCTCGAAAGTCATTAGTGAGCCCATGAGTTCATCAAACTTTAGTGTCTTTAAGTCATGGACTTCTTCGATGACGGTGATCTTCATCTTGAATCTGGGACTTAGGGCTCTCAGTGTCTTTCTGACCAAATCTTCATCGGTCATAGGCTTGCCAAGTGAATATGATTCATTGGCCAGATCCTTGATGCGCACATTAAATTCTGCAATAGTCTCATCGTCATTTATGGTCAGAGCCTCAAAGTTGGTCGTGAGGTACTGTAACTTCTGCTCTTTGACTTTAGAAGTACCCTCGTAAGCCACAGCAAGTGTGTCCCAGGCATTTTTGGCACTTGTGCATGTGTTAATGAGTCGAAACACATTTTTGTCTACTCCATTAAAGATAGCATTGAGTGCACGAGAATTACCTAGGGCGGCTTCATCTTCTTCCATGCTCCACTCCTTTTCTGGTTTGATGCTGGTTTGATTTCCATGAGCATCAGAATAGTAAGGTTCCTCCCAGCCATTGATGATAGACTTCCAGGTTTTGCTGTCGAGGGACTTCAGGAAAGCACACATCCGTGCTTTCCAATAACCATAGTTTGTTCCGTCGAGTACCGGCGGACGATTGACAGATCCTCCTTCCTTTGAATCCATATTAGCTACTCAGATTTTTACAGGAAAATCACCTAAGAGATTAAGGTGCCTCCTCTGATACCAATTGAAATTCTGAATCGTAGCCGAGTCAGGAAGTCGAACACAAAGTCTGTAACTTGTGTATCGACTTCTTGTGGAAACAGTAAGCAAAGCAATAGACAGATAATAATCACGACACCAGAGATGATTACCCAGTTCGGTGACTCCGCACCTACGTCTGGGGGCACTTTGCCAGTGGAAAGGTTTTTCATTATCAGGTAGTCAATAGTACAACTTCAAGCCCAACTAGCTATCACACAAGCTATTGTCCTAAGCTACTATAGATCTCACCGTGAATCGCCTCGACCAGGAGCCTCTCCCCCTGTCTTTGAGATTCCCTCAATTCCACCCTTCGAGCAAGTCCATGCTCGGTGTCGTTGTCTTCTTGGACGGAGTTGTGAGTCTTCAATCACAAACAAAAACCCTAACCGATCCAAACACTTAGTCTTCGTGACTCAAGGTTTGATCGGAGCAAAAGGTCCGTTCTAGCGAATATTCATCAGCCTCTCAACACGCCGATGGTGCACGGTTAAGAGCTCTGAGAAATCTTGCAGGTGTTAGAACAAGAACGGATGACTGCTAATGGGAAGCCAAAGGCTTTTTATAGCAGCTCACATTCCTAATCCTTCTCGGATCAGGAACAGGAAAGTTAGGGAAGGTGGTGGATCCGCCTTCCATGATAGCTGGAAGTCGTCTTGCCTGTTCTGACTTCCTGATGAAATCAGGCAAGTCTAGTTGCCGCCTATCGCTGACGTGTAATTGCCAGCTGGAAGTCGTTTGACTTGTCGACGTCACTCTTTTGCGCTTCAAGTCTTCGTGCCGCCTTTCTTCTTTCGCTCCAAGCTTCGTTGAAATAGGAAAGCTTCAGACTTTCCTAATCTACGGCTCGTAACAAGTCGCTCCACAAGTCGCTCCACAGAGTCAAGCCTTGGACTTGACGATAACCTTTAGCAACCAGTCTTGCTTTGTAAGTCTGAGGCTTTCCGTCCATATCTGTCTTTAACTTAAATATCCACTTGCAACCTATGGGTTTTATCCCAGGTGCGCTGTCTACTAAGTTCCAGACCTGATTGTCTTTCATGGACTTCATTTCCTCATCCATGGCATTCTGTCATTCTTTTGAGTTGGGACTGGCCAAGACTTGCTGAACTGTTGCGGGATCATCCTGGTCTACAACTATCAAGTCATTACCCTCTGTGGCTAAGAAGCCATATCTGACTGGGTTTTGACGAGATCTTTCAGACCTCCTTGGTCCTACAGGAGTTTCTATTGGAATAAGACCTGGATCATTTACCTCATCGGGTACCTCTACAATCTCTACAGGCTGTTCTGTGTCTTCTCGAATTTCTTCAAGAAGCACAGGACTCCCACTGGGATTTTTGGATAAGAATTCTCTTTCCAAGAAAACCCCACCTCGAGCAACAAAGACTTTGTTTTCCTCGGGTTTGTAGAAGTAGTACCCCATGATTCCTTTGGGGTACCCTACAAAGACACACTTATCTGCCTTGGGTTCGAGTTTATCACCAAGCAACCGCTTGACGTAAACGTCGCACCCCTAGATCTTGAGGAAAGACAACTTGGGAGCTTTCCCTTGCCAAACCTCAAATGGAGTGGTCTCCACTGCCTTTGTAGGTACTCGATTCAATATGAATGCGGCCGTTTCTAGGGCATGACCCCAGAAAGATACTGGAAGGTCGGCGTGACTCATCATGGAACGAACCATGTCTAGCAGGGTTCTGTTCCTCCGTTCGGAAACACCATTCAGCTGAGGGGTTCCTGGCAGAGTTAATTCTGAGAGTATACCGTTATCCCTTAGGTGACTGAGAAATTCCTGATCTAAGTACTCGCCACCTTGATTGGAACGAAGTGCCTTTATACTATTACCAAGCTGGTTCTGTACTTCATTCTGGAATTCTTTGAATTTATCAAAGGACTCCGACTTATGTCTCATTAAATAGACATACCCATACCTACTGAAATCGTCGGTAAAGGTTATGAAATATCTGAAACCTCTCCTGGCTTGTGTAGTCATGGGCCCACATACGTCTTAATGTATTAGGCCCAAGAGATCACTCGCCCTTTCACCTAAGCCGCCAAAAGGCGCCTTTGTCATCTTACCCATAATGCAAGATTCGCATCTCTCGATTGGTGTGAATTCAAACGGGCTTAATAGCCCACACTTATGAAGTGTCGAGACGCGTTTCTCACCTATGTGGCCTAGACGACAGTGCCACATCACTGTCAGGTTTAAGTCATCCGACTTCAACCTCTTGTTTACGTTATAGTTTGAACTGTAGTTAGTGTTATCAATATTTAAAATATATAATCCACCAACCATAGATGCAGTGCCATAAGCGATATTATTTCTTGATAAAGTAAATAAGCCATTGTCTATGGCAAATACAAAACCAAGTTTGTCCAAACTGGACACTGAAATAATATTCCTACTAAATGTAGGTACACATAGTACATCGTCCAAAACTAAAATAAGCCCTGTGGGCATCCTAAGACTAACAGAACCGACAGCCGTCGTTGACACCGAACTGTTGTTTCCGACTCTCAGATCCCGCTCGCCTTTCCCAAGGAGCTTCTTACTTTCCAGATCCTGCAGATTAACACAAATGTGAGTTTCTGCTCCGGTGTCAACTACCCATGTGTCTGAGAAAGTAACATTGAGATTATACTCAACGACGTAAATACCTGATCCAGGTCCTGAAGGGTGTCCTCCCTTCTGCAAGCTCTTCACATAATCCTTGTGTTGCCTGCAATCCTTCTTCCAATGCCCTGGCTGCTGGCAGTAGTAACAGACCACCTCTGAGGTCGAAGTGCTCCCTTCGGTTCTAGGAACCGCTTGGATTCTCGGACCTCTAGGTGCCCTTGTCTTCCCAGCTAGGTTCATTGGCGCCTTACCCTTACTTGACACTGCTGGTGCCTTGCCTTTGTTAGAGTGTCCTGGTCACTTGCAATTAGGTTTGCCAGCTCTTTTGAAGCTGACACCCTTATTGACCATCAGAACCTCAGGGGTCTTGCCCTTGAGGTTTTTCTCTGCTGTCACCAACATTCCATGTAGTTCCTTGATGGTCTTTTCCATATTATGGAGATTGTAATTTGTGATCACATCTCCATAAACCTTTGGAAGTGACATCAGGACAATGTCTGATTTCAGCTGCTATGTGAATTTATGACCTAGACTGGCCAAGCGATCAAAGAGCCGCTTTATCTTAAGGACATGTGGGCTCACTGCCTCACCAGCATTCAGCCTGCTATAAAACAACTCCCTAAGAGTGTCGTATCTTTCGACACGAGCATTCTTCTGGTAGTATATTTTAATTTCCTCCATCATCTCTTGGGGATCTCCCATGAGATGCATGAACTGGTCCTGGGTGTCATTTTCCATGGACCCGACCATGAGGATGCCAACATCTTGTCGATCACTTATGTACTTGTCATAAGCGTTCTTATCGGCCTCGTTGGCATCATCTGCAGGGTCAATCAAAGATTTGTCTGTAAGAATATACTCCTGTCTGTCATACTAAAGTGCAAACTTCAGGTTCCTTTCCCATACCAGGAAGTTGGTCCTTGTCAGCCTGTTATTCGACAGAAGAGACTTTAAGGCTTCACTGCCAGAACGTGGTGATTTGGGTTGTGACGGTGCCATTAATCTATACATGAAAATAAATTCGATCAGATTCTTAATTAAGTTGAAGTAAGAGATACTTGATTATGAATATTTCTGATTCTTGTGTCTGAATCTAAACCAAGATCTCTGCATACCCAGACTGAAGTGAGTTAATCTCATCGCCCCAGTTTTGGACATTGGAGTAGGACAGTCCAGTCCTTTCACAATTCCATGTGATTCTTGGCTAGGGCTTATACATTGTATGTATACGGCATTGCCATATATCTGATACCCTGGCTCAGATCATCTGAGAATCGCAGCCAAGTCAACCAATTTTCAACGCATGGTCCAATCTGCATGGCTACTACGCTAATGCGCATGCACCCATGCAAACTAGTCCGTCTTCTATTAGAACCCATTCTCATGGATCCACGTTAATCGTATCCACCCATGAGTCCGAGAACTAATCGAAGTGATGTAAAGTGGGCGGTATCTAGCTTGACTTGAAATTACTTGCCTTTTAAATATTCATTATCGCTGATCATAATTTGATCTTAATTTGAATTTATCATCTACAAATCCATGTAGAGATAATTTCAAGTCCGGTTTACATGTGCGTGATTAACTAATTATTATTAATCTTTACACATGTGGGTGATGATCTAATTAACATGAACTTATGAAAATTAAATCACACATTCAACCATACATTCATAAACATAAATGTAAATTTGCATTAGCTAGCCCGCTAACCCTACTGGAATAAACTAGAACCTATACTAGGTCTTGTCTTTCCTTATTCTCCTGGACTCCCACTAGCTCCAAGTCTTGGGACTTTGTAATTACATTTAATTTAAATAAAATAAATGATGTGACACGCAGGTCACTAATAAATTACAACCCATAAGAAACTCGCAGGTTGCAAACCGAAATTAAATTCTAAATTTGGGCTAACTTAGCAATCATGTTGCAAACACCGTGTTATCAAACAATCATGTTATCAAACAAACATGTTATCAAGCAAGCATATTAATTCCAATTTTATCTTGATTTAACTCATAAAATACGGTTTATCGAAACCGTTTCTTGAACCGGTTAATTTCTGAATTAAATCGGTTCACGCGCTGGTTTATCGAAACCGAACCGGTCTAAAATTTTAATTAATAATTGCTGAAAAAATTCTGGATTTTTCTTGGTCGGATATGACCCGAATCCAATTGGTTTGACCGAACCAAAATTGACCCGAGGGCCAATTAGGTTTTGGCCAAAACCCTAGCCGCCATGGCTAGCCGCGCCGTGGCCGACCAGCCCGTGAGGGCTGGCCGTGGCGGGTTGCCTGGCCAGATCTGGTCGGGCCGAAGCCCTCCCCTGGTCGGAGCCGAGAGGCTCGGCCAGATCTGCCATGGGCAGATCTGATCGGCCTTCCCGTTCCGACCGATCGGCCCGTGGCGCTGCCGGGGTTAGCCTCTCGGCTAGCCTCGGCCTCCCACGGGTCTCGATCCTGATCTTACTTGATCAATTAATAGTTTTCAGCAACATTAAAAAATTCCAGCAATTAATTCATTAACCAAAACATATAATTTGCAATTTTTCCAATTCACAATACCGAATTAAATGGCAAAATTAATTCTAGCCTATCATGCTCGAATACAAAATCATGCATAACCTGCCTCTGATACCACTGAAGGAATTATTTGAGGGTTCCAATCATATAATTTCATGCCCACACAAGAAATTAACCTCAAATATCCGAAATAATTTGGATCTTGCATGATCATGAATTGATCACGAGATCTTAGACTAGAATAAAACTTAAGTTTACCTTGATTCAAAATCTCTCTGTTACTAAATAATATTTAGTAACCTCTAAAGAACGTCCACACAGGAAGAGCAATCCGTGGATACTCACAACGACCCTTACTAGAAGATCGAAGCAAGCAAAACGGACGGAGCAAGGAGGAGGAGGGGCTGGCCGAAATCGGCAAGGAGAGAGAGAGGGTGACCGCTAGGGTTTTGAAAATAAATCTCTTAATTTTCAGATCTGAAAATTACCCTTTTATAACCCTTATTTGGACTTTAATTAATTATGAAATTCTGATCAGCTAGTCGTGCAAGATGCCACACACAATGTTACACAGAATGCTATAACGTTGTGTCTGACTTCTTGCGTAGATTAATGCAAGACAGTAACTATAAAGCTATAAGTAATGACACAGTAGATTGTTTACCCAGTTCGGTGCAACGTCACCTACGTATGGGGGCTCTCAGCCTAGTGGAAAGATTTCACTTATCAGTAATCCGTCAGAACATACAAGTACCTGTGATCCCTCCTAGATCTATACTTTATGCTACGTCTTACAGTGCACTCTATCTCAGGGTCTCCTCCTGAATCCAAGAACGTCTTGATTCCACTCTTCGAGCAATCGCCTTGCTCTGTCGTCTTCAAGTCTTCTTCAAGCTTGGTGGTTGCGTGCAGTCTTCAACTCACGACTTCTGTAAACCCTCAATCACCTAACTCTCTATAGTTATGTGATACACAACATCCTAAGCTCAATCTGCAATTTCTCAGCCCGCAAACCTTCACGTCTAAGAACCTTGCAAATTGTTGCTAGGAAACAAATAAAGAACCACACGATTGCTAAGGGGGTAGCCTAAAATTTTATAGCAATCGTGGATGAGTACTAACCCTAAAGGGTTTCCTCTTAATGGCCGTCTTTCTCCTTTTCAGATTAGGAGTCGTTCTGCAATTTTCTAATCGTTTTCTTTCTTCTTTGCCGAAACTGCACTTTCCTGATTTCTGTCGATCAGGATGCTTGCCGAGATGCTGTCAACAATGTTACACAAGATGTCGTAGAAGATGCTTCGACATTCTTTGTAACATGTTTCTTCAGCTCCTTTAAAATCAGCCAATCTCTAAAAACGTCGTAACTACAATCTCCCCCTTTGGCTATTTTTAAGGGCAGCATTCTTCATCGTCTTTTGCGTCGCATTCTGCATCGCTTTTGTCGTCTCGTCGATCGGAAGTGTCGCACGTATCATCGCGTCTTGTGGTGTCACGCGTATCATCGCGTCTTGTCATCTCTATCTTTCTTCCTTGTATCATCGCGCGCGTATATCTAATTTAAACTTACTCCCCCTTGTTGGCTCAAAAAGAGCCAAAGTATAAACAAATATTGTAACAAATCCGGGAAATAAGCAAAATAAATCCAAACATAACTCACACTTGCTCTCAATCAGCTGTCGAGAGGAAGCGTGATACATTGTTCACAAAATATTACAGACATAGAAGTTGTTCAGTAGTTCAAGAGTCAGAGAATCTCATAAAATATTTTAAATAGAGCTGCTGTTGGAACTTGCAGTCTCTGTTGCTTTTGTGGAGGCTTCTAGGGTAGCTTCTTCTGGATCATTTGTGTTCTCATCTTCAGAGCCTGGAGGAGACATGGATTGCAGCAGGTTGGCGCAGTGAGTTCGGCGCTGCGAGAGGTGCTTCAGAGCAGTCTTTAAGTTTGCAATGTCCTCATCAAGCACAGCAATTTCTCGTTCGAGCATGACGGCATCCCTGCTGGTGGTCCTGGTGAGAGGGACGGCACTTGTGGCTCTACTGGTCTTTGCCTTGGCTTCCGGCCTGACAAGATCAGGAGCATGCTTCCCTTCAAACAACTTGTGGCTTACCACAATCAGTCCTCCTCTTTTGCCCACCTTATCCGATGTTTTCAACACTCCAGGGTGTTGATGTACAAGTAATTCAGAGATAAGGGATGGAAAGGCTATGAGAATTTTCACAGCAAGAGATCTAGCATGGCGGACAAGATGATCAATCACAAATTGTCCAAAGTCAAGTTTAGATCCAGTACCTATTTGGTAGATCAGTATTGCCAGCTCAGGTTTGATAGATGATGCGTGGGTCGAGGGCGCCCAATTTGCCACTCCAATCCTGAAGAGAATGGAGTACTTGGAAGTCAGATCTGATGCTGCCACGGTGCCTTTGGATGGCCATGTTCTGCTTTTATCTCCGGTGATCTCACGGAGGATTTTGCTTAGGTCGGGTGGTGGCACAGATCGAACCCTCTTCCTTCCCAGGAAGTCATTGATAATGTCAGAGGAGATGTCAAAGCGAATGCCTCTGACATATACCTTATCAAACTCTGGAGCATTTGGGGTACCAAACGTGGTAGGCAAATTTGCAATGAATTCCTTAACCAGGAGGGGATAGTGATTACCAATGTTGGAGACGGTTCTCATTAATTCTACCTTCTCCAGGAGCTGTATAATGGCCTCTAGCCCAAACAGCTCCGACGACAGTGTCTTCTCTGGGTATGCCGTTCTCTGAAACACAAACTCCCACCCCTTTGCACCTTCTGCAGAGTGGAACGACACATTTTCGTAAGTTATACTCACGGAGTTCTTGGCCGTCTTCAGGGCCTTCATCTTCTTTCCTTCCTCAGCAGGGACCTCTTCAACGTCATCATCAGTTGTTTCATCCATCAAACTCCTTGTCGCGATCACTTTCTTCCCCTTTTCTTTGACATGTGATTTTTTCCTTTTGTTGCTGGGACCTCCAGCTTCCTTAACCTCCTTTCTTTTCCTTGTTTCTTTTAGTTTTCCAACCATAACAGCCAAACTTTCAGTTTCTTCTAGATCCTCTTTCTTCAGGGACGATAGGACTGTGTGTGCCGTCTCAGCAGCTTCTTCCATGACATCTTCTCTGGCATCCAGAGTGTTTTCTTCTGTGTTGGTGGTGGCATCCTTGTTCTTCTCAGCTTCTTCTAGATCGGTCTCTCCGTTTCTGGTTTCTTCTTTCTCTTCTTCTTCCTCGGCTTCTTCCGAGTCAGCTTTTTCTTCTTCTTCTACAACTTTTTCAGTGGCTTTTGGTATGACATCTGTTCCTTCTTCTTCTCCCCCTTCTCCTTCCGCAATGCGTTCCAATCCATGACTGACTGGAGTCAGATCCTCCTTTTCTCCTTCCGGACGTATCAGTTCTTCTACCACACCTTCTTGAGGTGGGTCCTAGTTTTCCAGTAGTGATTCTAACAAATCACTGTTTCTAGAGGTATCGGCAGAGAAATCGTTACCTGTTGGTGTTGGAACTGCGACGATTTGCATGGAGGCTTCTCGATTTTCCTGGCCAAGATCATTCTCTCTTTCTGGCCCAGTTAGGTCAGACATTGAGAAAGCAGCGCTTCCGGTCCGGGACTTTTTGGGAACTCGAGTGAAAGATGGCATTGGGGCTTTGTCTGGTGAGGCATCCTTGAGAATTTCTTCTGACTTCTTCAGGGTTTTTGGCCCTTTAATACGCACTCCATGCTTGTTTTTTTTCGCTCTACTGCTTCTGGAGCCTTTAGATTCAGCTTTCTTTGAATCGGTGGCTTCCTTTGGGGCTACTGTACTTCGAGTTTTCACCATTGTTGTTTGAGAGATTAGCAGAGAGTGAATGGCGAAGGAGATGAGAGCAAACACAGAAGAGAGAGGCAGACTAGGTTTTGAAAAAAAAACGATTCAAATCTTTCTAGCGTCTGAGTGTATCTTGCTTTTCTTTTATATGGGCTTTTGACATGCTTGGCCCAATGACATTTGTTGGATTTTCGACCGGTCCATGAAGAGGCACCAACTAACTCCTCTCAATCGTTTCTGCAACTTCTTATTGTTCACTGATGGTGCACAGACCGAGTGATGATCTGAGATCCTCGAATCTGCTTGCGTCTAATGCTTTTGTGAAAATATCAGCAAGTTGCTTTTCTGTGGGAATGTGCTCTAGGATGATCTTCTTGTCTTCGACCAATTCTCGAATGAAGTGGTGTCTAATATCAATGTGTTTGGTCTTGCTGTGTTGGACAGGATTTTTGGGGATGTTGATAGCACTGACATTATCACAATATAAAGTCAGGGCATCCTGTCTGACATTGTATTCGACTAACATCTGCTTCATCCAAAGTAATTGTGTACAGCTACTCCCAGCAGCAATATACTCCGATTCGGCAGTGGAAAGAGCAACACAGTTTTGCTTCTTACTAAACCATGATATAAGGTTGTTGCCAAGGAAGAAGCATCCTCCAGATGTGCTTTTCCTATCCGATGTGTTTCCAGCCCAATCGGCATCACAATACCCCACCAAGGTAGAGGATGTGTCGAATGAGTATAATAAACCCAAGTTTGTAGTCCCAGAGATATATCTAATAATTCTTTTGGGTTGGGATAGATGACTAACCTTAGGATTAGCTTGATATCGTGCACATACTCCGACAGAGTAGGCAATATCTGGTCGACTTGCGGTGAGGTAGAGAAGACTACCGATGATGCTCCTGTATAGGTGTTGGTCGACGGCTTCTCCTGGATCATCTTTAGTTAGCTTGACATGTGTAGCTGCTGGTGTCCTTTTATGTGAGGCTTTCTCTAGCCCAAACTTCTTGACAATATTCTTCGCATATTTGCTCTGAGATACGAAGATGCTATCCTTTTGTTGTTTGATTTGGAAGCCTAGAAAATAAGTAAGCTCTCCCACCATGCTCATCTCGAATTCTGATTGCATCTGTTGAATAAATATCTCTACCATCTTGCTTGACATCCCTCCAAAAACAATGTCATCAACATAGATTTGAGCTATCATTAGATTCCCGTCTTCGTTCTTCACAAATAGGGTCTTGTCGACTCCCCCTCTAGTGTAGCCGCTTTGGATGAGGAATTTTGTGAGCCTTTCATACCAAGCCCTTGGTGCTTGTTTCAACCCATAAAGAGCTTTCTTGAGTTTATACACATGATCAGGATAGTGAGGGTCAACAAATCCTTTGGGTTGTGACACATATACTTCTTCATTGAGATCCCCATTCAAGAACGCACTTTTGACATCCATCTGGTAGAGCTTTATCTATAGATGACATGATATCCCTAGCAGGAGACGGATTGCTTCAAGTCTTGCAACATGAGCAAAGGTCTCATCGAAATCGACACCCTCAATTTGAGTATACCCTTGAGCAACTAACCTGGCTTTGTTGCGAGTGATGTTGCCAAGCTCATCGGATTTGTTCTTGAAGATCCATTTAGTGCCTATGATGTTTCCTTCACTTGGTTTGGGCACCAGTTCCCATACCTGATTTTTCTCAAATTGAATCAGCTCTTCTTGCATAGCATTGACCCAATACTCATCATTGATGGCTTCATTGATGTTTTTGGGTTCTGTATTTGAGACGAAGCAAATATTTCCTATCATCTCGTTATAATCTTCAGGAGCTTTTGACCGAGTCCGTACGCCTTCATTCAGGTTTCCAATAACTCCAGAGATAGGATGGTTAGTTTGGACTCTTCGTGAGGGATTCTTGTTGCTGGTTTCAGGAACTACTTCGTCATTGGCAGCATCATCTTCTGTTTTGCTGCTAGCATCTTCTCTGACATTTGGAGTAGCATTCTTCCTGACATTGTTGGGCGGATAGGCTCCGTCTTCGTCCGTCGCATCTTCTGAGGCATCTTCGCAGTCATCATCAATGACAACATTGATTGATTCCATCATGGTCATGGTTCATTTGTTGAAGACTCGGTATGCGCGACTATTCCTTGAATAGCCAAGGAAGATGCCTTCATCGCTTTTTGGGTCAAGCTTTCGACGAGGCTCTCTATCAGCCAGTATATAACAAGTGGAGCCAAAGATATGAAAGTACTTAACATTGGGCTTTCTCCCCCTCCATATTTCATAATGAGTTACTGACATACCTGGTCGGAGAGTGACTCAATTGTGGATATGGCAAGCAGTGTTAAGTGCTTCTGCCCAGAAGTGAGTTGGTATGTCTTTAGCCAGCATCATAACTCTCGCCATCTCCTGTAGAGTCTTGTTCTTGCGCTCAACAATGCCATTCTATTGAGGAGTGATTGGTGCTTAGAATTCATGCGCTATCCCTTCTGAGTTGCAGAAATCTGCAAACTTGCTGTCTTCGAACTCTCGACCATGATCACTACGAAGGCGGATGATTTTGCCAATTGTCTCTCCTTTTTCTCGTTGGACTTGGATGCATAGATTCTTGAAGATCGAGAAGGTGTCTGATTTGTCACGAGGGAAGTCAACCCAAGTATATCGTGAGTAATCATCTACACACACAAAGACATATCGTTTTCCTCCAAGACTTTCAACTTGCATTGGTCCCATGAGGTCAACATGTATCAGCTCAAGTACCCGAGAGGTGGTGATATGCTGAAGCTTCTTGTGTGACATCTTGGTCTGCTTTCCAATTTGACATTCTCCACAGATCTTTCCTTCTACTATTTTTAGGTTTGGAATACCTGTGATTGCCTGCTCTGAGATTGCCTTTTGCATGCTTATAAGATTTAGATGTCCAAGCTTTCGGTGCCATAGTTTGGTTTCTTCTGCTTTGGAGACAAGGCACTTGGTTGCTTCGATATGTGTCTCGGGAGACCAGATATAGCAATTGTCCGTTGAGCGAACTCCTTGTAGAATAGTGATTTGATTAAAGTCTTTAACTATACAGACTTCTTTCGTGAATTTCACTTCTGAATCCTGATCACAAATCTGACTGATGCTAATCAAGTTTGCTTTAAGTTCTTCTACAAGTAATGCTTCAGTCAGACAGGTGGCTCCTGGATGCTTAAGTACTCCTTTTCCGATAATTCGAGCTCGAATCCCATCTCCAAACGTAACAAAGCAGTTTGTATATAGTTTAAGATCAGTGAAAAAATCTGGAGTACCTGTCATGTGTCGAGAGCATCCACTGTCGAGATACCAGTCCTTGTTTGTTGAAGCACTTAAGGATGTATATGCAACATTAGCTCGAAAGACCAGGTTCTTAGGTCTCCATTCAAGGCGGGATGTCTTCGGAGGAGATGAGAGATGCCTTTGATATTTCTTTTGTTGTAGCTGAGCTTGCTTCCTCTCAAGAAGTTGAAAGCAAAAAGGTCTGATGTCACCAGGTTGACCACAGTAATGACATATCCATTGATATTGATAAGCTGGTCTTCTGTAGCTTTGTTGTCTGCGTGGAGGATGTCTTCTGACAGTTTCTTGACAAGAACAGGTTGTAGACGATGTTATGGCTTTTGTTGTAGGTCGTCCTGTAGGATGAGTTGGGGCATCCTGTTGTTTCTTGTCAGCCAAGGTTTGTTGTGGGATAAACTTTGTCCCTGTTGTTGAGGGGACAGCATGTGTGTACCCTAGTCCCGTCCTATCTTTGGACTGTTTTCCCACTGATAAAATCTTGTCAAGGCTTTCTGTGCTCGGATTCATCATCTTTACCGATTTAGTCATGAGACTAATTTCTCCATTAAGTCTGGTGATCTTTCGTTTCAGCTCCACGATCGTCTCTAGAAATCTAGACTTGTCGCTGGTAAGACTACTGATCCTTTCACCTTGTTGATCAAGTATCAGAGTTTCCTTGATCCATCTGGTGTGCAAGCCTTTGTATGCCTCGACTAGTTGCTCTTTAGTCCAATTCTCATTTGGAGTTGGATCATTATTGATGTCGACAGCATTATCAACATTACATGTAGGAGTAGTAGTAGTGAATGCAACAAAGTTGCTTACCTCTTCAGATCCACTATCTTCATTGTCATCATCTGATAGGGTGGCATTGTATCCTCGTTTTTGTTGTTTGAGGAAATTTGGACATTCTCTACGGAGGTGGCCGAATCCTTCACATTCATGACATTGAAGTCCTTTGTTTTTGTTTTCTTCCCCACCCCTGTTTGGTCTGTCAAGACTACCTCCAACTTGAGCTTTTTGTGGAGTTTTGTTTCTGGCATTTGCTGTGACATTCTGTCCACCCATTCGACTAAATCTTCTCATGGCTTTATTGTAATTTTTTGTGAGGAGGGCCATTGTAGCCTCGATGTCTTCATCAGAATCCGAATTCTCAGGATCTGGTTGCTTGTGTGTTGAACTTTTGAAAGCAACTCTTTTGTTCCTTTTGTCGATGTTGGGTAGAGACAACTCATAGGTTATTAGAGACCCCATCAGCTCATCAAATTTTAAGACTTTGAGGTCATGAACTTCTTCAATTGCTGTGATCTTCATCTTGAACCTAGGGCTAAGAGCACGTAGGGTTTTTCTTACCAATTTTTCATCAGACATTGGTTCTCCTAGAGAATAGGATTCATTGGCTAGATCACGAATGCGAATATTGAAATCTGGAATTGATTCGTCTTCTTTCATGATGAAAGCTTCGAAGTTGGTAGTCAGGTATTGCAGTTTTTGTTCTCGAACCTTAGTTGTTCCTTCATATGCTACGGCCAGGATGTCCCATGCTGATTTGGCAGTTGTGCATGTGTTGATTAGTCTGAACACGTTCTTGTCAACACCATTGGAGATAGCATTCAGAGCTCGAGAATTTCCCAGTGATTCTTCATCTTCATCATCAGTCTAGTCTTTTTCTGGTTTTGGGCCGATAGGATTGCCATCACTGTCACTGAGTTGTGGTGCATTCCAACCATTGAGTACAGCCTTCCATGTCTTGTTGTCTAGTGACTTCATGAAGGCACACATTCGAGCCTTCCAATAGCCATAGTTGCTTCCATCTAGAACAGGTGGTCGATTTATGGATCCTCCTTCTCTGGTATTGTCCATCTTTGATCAAAATATTTGTTTAGGAACTCACCTAAAGCTATAGGTGCCCCCTCTAATACCAATTGAAATTCTGATAAGCTAGTCGTGCAAGATGCCACACACAATGTTACACAGAATGCTATAACGTTGTATCTGACTTCTTGCGTAGATTAATGCAGGACAGTAACTATAAAGCTATAAGTAATGATACAGCAGATTGTTTACCCAGTTCGGTGCAACGTCACCTACGTCTGGGGGCTCTCAGCCTAGTGGAAAGATTTCACTTATCAGTAATCCGTCAGAACATACAAGTACCTGTGATCCCTCCTAGATCTATACTTTATGCTACGTCTTACAGTGCAATCTATCTCAGGGTCTCCCCCTGAATCCAAGAACGTCTTGATTCCACTCTTCGAGCAATCGCCTTGCTCTGTCGTCTTCAAGTCTTCTTCAAGCTTGGTGGTTGCGTGCAGTCTTCAACTCACGACTTCTGTAAACCCTCAATCACCTAACTCTCTATAGTTATGTGATACACAACATCCTAAGCTCAATCTGCAATTTCTCAGCCCGCAAACCTTCACGTCTAAGAACCTTGCAAATTGTTGCTAGGAAACAAATAAAGAACCACACGATTGCTAAGGGGGTAGCCTAAGCTTTTATAGAAATCGTGGATGAGTACTAACCCTAAAGGGTTTCCTCTTAATCGCCGTCTTTCTCCTTTTCAGATTAGGAGTCGTTCTGCAATTTCCTAATTGTTTTCTTTCTTCTCTGCCGAAACTGCACTTTCCTGATTTCTGTCGATCAGGATGCTTGCCGAGATGCTGTCAACAATGTTACACAAGATGTCGTAGAAGATGCTTCGACATTCTTTGTAACATGTTTCTTCAGCTCCTTTAAAATCAGCCAATCTCTAAAAACGTCGTAACTACAAATTAAAGGCCTTAATGGGCTTAAAGCCCAAAGCTTTTAATTAATTGTGTAGAGAAGCCCATTCTGGCTTAGCCCATTCTGGCTAGGCCCAGTTTAGCTAATTTAATTAAATCTATTTAATTAGATTATAATTAATCAGTCCTGCTAAACCGTTCTTGATTTCCAGTTTAATCCTAAACCGAAATCGGTCTAATCCGGTTTAATCCAAAACCGGATTTTGTCTCTCTCATGATTCCTCCATATGATTTCATCTTTTTTACTCAACCTTTAGTGTGTGACCCTCTAGGCTCACGACACGTCGGCGGACTGGTAAAATTACCATTTTACCCTTTCCATCATGAGTGGCCTCTAGCAAGACATCATGATTACCCAACGCTTATGATTATCGAGATTTCGACTTAACCTTGTCGTACATGAATCTATCCTTTTATCCTCTTGATATCTTTGACAACCATGAGGCATAGATAAGTCATCCTCGTTCTATTGTCCTGTTTCTTGATTCTAAGTTAACTGAATTATAATTGATACTACGTATCGACTGCATGGCCATGCTATTGTATTTCAGTTGTACTCATCAAGTGGCCTAAACTGATATCTGCTCACACGTCCGTGTGAGGGATAAATCCTTCAGCGATCCATTGAGTCAACTTATGTAACTTGTGATCGAGCCAATCACAGTCGTTATTGTAACCCTTTTACAGGAGACGTTAAACTGAGTCAAACTCGTCACTCACTACATATTGACCTCAATGGTCCTTCTGTCAGAGGATGTGATTTCATGCGGCGACATATGAGTATGTTCATGACTGTGTCCGAAACTATTTGTCCCTCTCGAGATCAACCTAACTTCATAAACATTTATCCTAGATGGTCAAAATAAGATAAATACATTTAAATAAGGAAATCCATACAACACCATCTTCACCCTAGAATTAATACCTCAATAATATAAAATTTGAACCATATAATATCTAGCACCAATGGCAAAGAGTTTTTAGCCCTCAACCATAGTGCTCAAGTCAATAAACACAAACAAATATTTGACAATTAACAAGAACACAAGCATATTAAGTAGAGAGTTAAAAAATGCTCTTCTGCTCTTGAAGAAGGTGGATTCTTCTTGCTCTTGGTGTTTTTTTATGGTGATGGAGGAAATGATCCCAAAATCTCCGACTCAAACCTTGGGAGATGAATGGTGAAGAACTCCACCTTCAAGCTTGGTGATGAAGGGAACAATGTGAAGGTAAAGAGAATGTTGCTGGAAGAAGTGACTACTGATGGGAGGTTTTGGTAGGTAAAAAATTCTCTCAATCCTTAGGTCAAATGTCCCTTTTATAGATGCTGAAAATTTGCTCTATCGCGGTCATGTCATTTGGTGTCATGCGATCGTGTCTTCGCATGGGGGACTATTTCTGACCCTGGTCAGCGACACGATCTTCATCCTCCTTGTCACAATTGTATTTCAAATTTGAATTGTGTCACGATCGTGTCATTGGATGTCACGATCGTGACACTTTCTATGTTGTGATCGTCTCGGTTACGTGATGCTCATGGTGTATGGCCACATGTTTCTAACCAATTAATATCTAAATATGTCACGATAGTGACAAACCTAGAAACCCTAACTTGGTTGGTTCTCGCGCAAATCTCGACCTTCTTAACCCAAAACACTCGATCTTTTCCTCCAAAAATCTGTAACATGCCTCACAAACATCAAACGTAAAATTGCTCTTAATTTGACTCTAACTAACCACTACGAGGCAAATAAGTACTCAAATTGTGAGGTTGATCGGAGTCAAACGGAGACCGATCGACCTCACATCAATGATTACTCATGTTATATGTATCTCTGCTCATTTTATAATTAGACCGAAACATTTGAAGTTGAAGTAGAGAAACAAAGTGGAAAGCTATTTAAGGTTGTAAGGTTAGATGCTATGGTAGATACACCGAAAATTGACAAGCAGTAGGCTTGTTTGCAAAGTTCTTTCATAAGCGTACAATTTCTGCCCAATACATTATTCTCGGTTTATTGAACATGAGTAGCGTGACAGAAAAAAGGAACTGGATATTATTGGACATAATCTAGAGCATGTTGGCTTGCTCCTGACTTCTTAAGTCCCGGTGAATAGAAGCTCTGAAGATAATTGTGTAAATATTAAACATAATTCAAATCAAGGAAGTTCCAAAATCCATTTGAGTTAATTATAAGTTTAAAATGTAGTCTTGTAATATAGATTAACATTTGGGATAATAGTATGTAATACAGAAGAAAATTAACTGGATTATGGACCTGAAATTCTGATTTCTTATGTCAAACAAAATGTCAAGAACAATGTCGAGATAACGTTCTTAACAATGTGCGCAGATACATAAAATAACAAGGCAAATACAAAAGTAGTAAGCAACGACACAGAAAATGTTTTCCCAGTTCGGTGCTAATTCACCTACGTCTGGGGGCACTTTTTCAGTGGAAAGGTTTCACTATGAAGTAATAAGTCACAACATACAAGTATCAGTGATCAGCACACATATCACTACCCTACACTATTGTTACAAGTGCAAACCTATCTCAGGGACCCCCCTGAATCTAAGACCCCGTCTTGGTTCCACTCTACAAGCACTCACTCTGCTCGAATGTCACAAGTCGTTGTTTATCGTTGCGCTTGAATCTTCAATCACACACCCACACAGAAAACACAATCACTCACACTTGATCTTTCGATTCTGGTAGTGATACACAACGTCCTTCGAAGAATACACAACCTCTCAACCCGTAAGTCCTTCACGTCTAAGTGCTCTGTATATTCTCTCGAAGAAGCCAACATTGCTAATGGTAGAGCCTTGTCTTTTGTAGCAACTTCCAAAATGACTACCAGAATGCATTAGGGTTTCCTTAATCCTAGAGATCTTAATTTCTCAAATCCTTGTCGCCAAATATCTTTGCAGAATCTCTATCATGGCAGGAAGCTTTCCAGTATCATTACACATTCAAGACTTTCCAAAAAGTCTTGTATACAGCTGGAGATCTTCCAGATTCAAAATCGTCGAATATTTTCATATTTAAGGAAACTAGATAATGCTTCAACGTACAAGATGTCGAGAAAGATGATGCAACCTTCGGTTTGATATCTTTCCATCTCATATGCTCGACATCCTTCTTGACTAAAAAATAAGCTAACAATCATCGTAATAACAAACTCTCCTTTTGGTTAAATTTTGTAGGCAAGCACCCATGTGCATACAAAAAAATTTGTTGTTCATTTCTCACCACTGTTATGTCTCCCCCCTGATTTCCTCAAAAAGAGACACCCTTCCGATCTAGAGAGAATTAGGCAGACAAGGGCGAATGCATAGGTAGGCATTAGCATAACTAAACCAGGCTCAAGCCCCAAATAAATGTCAATAGAAAGACTCGTACATGCGAGTCAACAAAGTCATAATAAGTGTATCAAAATAGAGTAGAGAGTTTTAGTAATTAGCATGACTAAAATCGAGCAGATTCATCACTGCTTGACGCTTCTTCATTACTAGTTTCTTCAGAACTGGGTTTTTCTTCATCTTCCTCTGCAGTAAGAGCAGGTATCTTGGCAAGTATGTCCTCACAAATCTTCTTCCTTGCACTCAGGGTCTGGATTACTTGCTGCAGGTTAGCAATGTCCCTGTTCAAATCGTGGCGATCTCGCTTGTCACCTCCATGGTGACATCGTTATGGCATGCAGCAGATATGGGACCAATGTCTACAGTATGACTGGAACTTGCTCCAGGTGCTATGACATTTTTCTTCACATTCAGCTTGACAGGTTGCTTGACAGAAGACTCCACATTCTTCCTGGCAACATCCACATCATGCTTGCCTTCAAAGAGCTTGTGGATGGTTGTGATAGCCCCCGGTTTCTTGCCCACTCGGTCAGAATCCAGTAGGACAGATGAATGTTGATGGAGGAGGATACCAGAGATAAGAGAAGCAAACCCAACAAGGCGTTTGATAGCAAATGATCTAGCATGCCGCACAAAAGGGCCAATAAAAAATTTCCGTAAATCAAAAGACAAGCCCATACCTATTTGGTAGATAAGAATCGCAAGTTTGGCTTTGACCAATGATCCATTTAAGGAGGGTGCCCAATTTGCTAGTCCTGTGTGGTACAACACATAGTGTTTCGAGGTTAAGTCCGAAGCCGCAATGGAGCCCTTGATAGGCCAGGTCATGTGCTTGTTGTCGGGGATCTCCTTAGCAACCTGGTCAAGTTGAGGAGTGGGGTCGGGTTGCACAAGGTTGTCTTCCGGGAAAGGCGTTGGCAATGTATGAGGAGATGTCAAACTCTTTTCCTCTAACATAAACCTTTTGATATATCGGGTCTTCAGGTTAATCAAAGGGAATAGGAAGATTTACCACAAATTCTTTGACAAGCTATGGGTAGTAGTGACCTATATTGGTTACAGTTTTGATCAGCTCCACTCCACCCATTAGTTCCATGATATCAGTCAGACGAAGAGCTTCATTTGACAGCTCCTTCTCAAGGAAGATGGCCCGTTAGAAGACAAACTTCCATCTATTAGCAGCCTCCGCGGTGTGGAAAGAAACATTGTCAGTGGCGACCCTCTAGGCACATTCTTGGCCAGCTTCTGTCTTGCAACAGACTTGACTTCTTTAGGAAGCATCACCGCGCTCTCTTCCGCTTCACTATCCTCATCTCAAGACTGCCTGGATGATTGTTCCCTTTGAGTTTCTTCTCTGGAGCTTTTCTATCTACTTACTTTCTTTTGCTTGGGGTTTTTACTTTCTTTGTCACTTCAGTTCTTCTTCTCTTTTTCTTCTTTTCCTCCTCAAGTAATACAACAAGACTTTCTTCCCCACCGATTTTGTTTTGCAAGGATGTTAAGACATCCTTTACAACTTCTGTTGTATCATCCGCAACGGCATAATCGTCAACAAACTGTGCCTCACTGGTCTCAACAACGGCACCCTTTTCATCTTCCGCAGAAGTGTTGCTCGGGCCATCCTTCGAGACAACCTTCTCAACTACCATTTCCACATTATCATTAAAGATTTTCTTAGAGGTTTCACCCTCCACTCCAACAGCAGGAGTTTCAGTAATATCACGTTCCTCAATGGGAACACCAACTTCTTCTTCAACAGGGTTCTTAACTCTTAATTTCTCAACATCATTATTTCTAGCACTTACGTCTTTATAATGAACAACTTCTTTGTCAGCGATTTCTTCAAGACCCTGACTAGTCTGGGTCGTTTCTACTTCTACTACATTTTCCTTAACATCAATTTCAGCATCTTTATCATTCTCCTTTCCCTTACTCATCAGTTTTTCAACCACTCCTTCTAGAGGAGGTTCAATGTTTTCTAAAAGCGAATCCAAGAGATCGATATTCTTATAATTATCAGTATTTGACACAGAGGAAGGATGGGTACCTTGTTCTTCCTCAAGAGTGACCAATACATCTTTCTCAAGTGCATCTTCACCTGCATGCACTAAGACTTTCTTTGTTGAGGTAGTAACATCATTAGACAAACTTCCCTCTGCTCATCGTACTGGTCCGGTCAAGTCGTTCATGGAGAGTGGTGCACTTCTCGATTTGGGTTTTCGCTTGTAACTTGAAAACAATGGGGCAGGGGGAGCTTCAGCCTGAATACCGCTCGACCTTTTGCCGATTCACTTATCCTCTGTATTCAGTAGCATCTCTCTCGATAATCCTGGCAGGGGGTCCTTTTTCGACCGTCTTCTTGCCGCTCGACCTTTTTCTAGCGGTGCTTCTGGTGTTTACCATCTTTCCCAGAGAGATTTGTTCAAGGTTTTTGGAAGACCTAGTTTGAGAGAGAATTATCGAGAGCGGAGAGCGATTTTTACAACGGGAAAGTGAGTTCAATTAGCAGAGGTGACAAAAATGAATGAAAATTCAAACATTGTAACCTCTTAACTTGGGCCTTGGTAGTTTTGGCCCAAGCAGTTTGTTGGGATTGGTTGTGTCGTTTTTGAGAGGGTACCAGCTTAACTCCCCCTCAAACGGTACCTTTTTAGATATCAATCGAACACAGCCCAAGTGACGACCTAAGGCTCTCAAATCGGTTCAAATCCAATGCTTTTGTAAATATATCTGCTAACTATTTTTCAGTGTGAATGTATTCCAGCACAATTTTCTTGTGTTCCACCAACTCACGAATAAAGTGGTGCTTAATATCAATGTGCTTCGTCTTGCTATGTTGGACCGGATATATTCACAAAGGCTTTGGATTTAAGCTGGTTTATAGCCTAATGTCGTCGCTTGGGCTTTGTTCTATTGACCTATGACAAAGCAACCGTTTGTGGGGGAGTTATAAGTTGGTGCCCCCTCTGAAACGACAGAACCAAACCCAACTATATGTTATGGGCCCAAACGACCAAGGCCCGCCAAAAGTTGCAACGTTTGATTTATTTTGTATATTGTGCCGCCTCCTCTAACATAAATCACTTTCTCTGTCTACATATTGTTCTCTGCTTCCTCTCAAACTATAGGTCTTCGAAAAAATTCGTCCCAATCCCTTCGGGAAAGATGGTAAAGACCAGAAGCACAACCAACAGAAAGTCGAGTGGCAAGAAAATAGTAGGCAGGCGACCACCTAGAACCAAAGGCGTCGAGAAGGAAGTATCTGAATACATCGGAGAAGTGAATCGTCACGGGGTACGATTTCGTGGGCTAGCAGCAGCCAAGAACGCTGATGGTCAGGCCGGAGGCGTTCCGGCTGAAGCTCCCCCATTGTTTCCAAGCTTCAAACGTAAATCTAGATTGGGAGGAATGCCCTTCTCCATGTCAGACCTGACTGGACTAGGTTGAGAAACCAAGGCCGATCTGACTGTTAACGCCTCTACCTCAACGAAGGAGATCTGTGGACCAACCATCAAAGATGCACCTGGAGAAGGGGTATCGGTAACGCATTCACCTTCAATCTCCCTTGCACCAGAAATTGGTTTAAATCCTACTGAGGAAGAAAAATGTACTCATCCCTCTTCTGTATCGAATACGGATAATTCTAATAACAACGATCTCTTAGATTCGCTCTTAAAAAAACCTAGACCCTCCTCAAGAAGGAGTTGTTGAAAAATTGATGGGTAGGGAGAAGGAAGTTGACAAGAATGTTGAAGTTGATGTTGAGAAGAACACCGTAGAAGCATAAACGAACCAGACAGATCAAGGTCTTGAGAAAATCGTCGAGGAAGAAGGTGATCATGTTGAGGAACATGATGTTAAAAATAATGTTGTTGAGGAAGAAGTTGCTCTTGTTGAGGAACATGGTGTTATTGAGGAAGTTGCTGATTGTGAAGGTAGTAAAGCTACGGTTGATATTGGAGTGGTTGCTGAAACCACTAGGAAGGATGTTGCTGGTAATACTGGAATGATTGCTGAGAATGAGGTCTCTAAAGATGGGTCGAACAACATGTTTGTGGAGAAAGAGAAGACTGATGATGTAGATGTCTAAAGATCCTTGAAAAACAAAATCAATGAGGAAGAAAGTCTAGCTACGATACTCACAAAAGAAAAGGAAAAGAAAGTCTGAGGTGACCAAGAAGGTAAAAACCCCGAGTAAGAGGAAGATGGTGGGCTGCAAAGAACCCAAGAAGAAGTCCAAAAGGAAGAAACTGATGCAACCCACCAGGCAGCTTAGAGATGAGGACATCGAGTATGAAGATAATGAGGTAAAGATCTCCAAAGAAGTAGAGTCTGTCGCTGGACAGAAGTTGGCCAGAAATGTGCCTAGTGTCGACACCGACAATGTGTCTTTCCACTCTATAGAGGCAGCCAATAGATAGAAGTTTGTCTTCCAACGAGCGATTTTCCCAGAGAAGGAGCTGTCCTCTAAGGGTCTCGATCTGACTGCAATTATGAACCTACTGGAAAGAGCAGAGATGATCAATACAATGTCGAACATAGGTAACTACTATCCTCTGCTAGTCAAAGAATTTGTGGTAAGCCTCCCGATCGCCTTTGATTCTCTCGAGGACCCAGAATATGAAAAGGTTTATGTTAGAGGAAAATGTCTTGACATCTCCTCTGACATCATCAATGCCATCCTGGGGAGACAGTCTATGCAACCTGGCCCCATTCCTCATCTTGATACCCAAAGGGTCCACCCAAAGGGTCTATTGCTGCTTCAAACTTAACATGAAAATACTCTGAGCTATACCGCATTGGGTTGGGAAATTGGGTGCCCTCTTCCAATGGATTTCTGGTCAAGGCTGACCTTCCAATTCTCATCTTCTAAATAGGTACAGGCTTTGGGCAATTTGTTATTGATCATTTTGTCCGACATGCTAGATCCTTCGCTGTTAAACACTTAATCGGATTTGCCTCCCTGATCTATGGTATTCTCATCCAACATCATCCATATGTTATGTTGAATACTGATAAAGTGGGCAAGAAACCTGGGGTCATCATGATCAGCCACAAGCTGTTTGAGGGTAAGCATGCCCTGGACCTTGTCAAGAAGGATGTGGAAGCCTCTGTCAAGCGAAATGTCAAGCTCGCTGTCAAGAAAAATGTCATCGGCCCTAGATCCAGTTCCAGTCATACAGTGGATGTTGTTACTATTTCTGCTGCCTTTCACAATGATATCACTATGGAGCTGACGAGGCAGATAGCCACAATCGACAAGGACATTGCTAATCTGGAACAAGTGATCGTGACCCTACGTGCGCGAAAGACAACCTATGAAGGGATGCTTGTCAAGTTGCCTAACCCTACCGAAGAAAAGGGGGAAAAAAACTCTAGTGCTGAAGATTCTAGTGACGAAGAAGCATCAAGCAGTGATGAGTCTACTTGATTTTATTTCAGAAACTCTATTTAATTTTGGTGCATTTACTATGAATCTTATTTTGACTCGCTTGTACGAGTTGTATGTTGACTCTTGATTTGTGGCATAAGCCTATATGTGTAGCTTTCTGCTTTCTTCATCACTCGTGTGTGTCCGCGTTCTCTCTCCACTAATATTTCTATTGTGCCTAGTAGACTTGTCTCTTTTTTAGGCAATCAGGGGGAGGCACCAGTAAATGAAGTGAAATGACCTTACTGAAGAAGTGACCATAGTGAGTCAAGTAAGTGTTATGAAGTAACACGCGTGTGCCGAAGTGAGAGGTGTGATGAAACACAAGAAGTGACCAAGTCTAGATAAAGGAGTGCTTGCCTAAAAAACAGCCAAAGAGGGAGCTTGATAAAGTTACCAAGCATCTGATCAGGGAAGATGTCAAGATGTATGTTACAACTTCTTGCTCGACATCTTGAGTATCGCGGGATTGGTAAGATTCCTTATTATGAAGATATTCGGCGATCATGAATCTGGAAGATCTCCAACTGTGTACAAGACTTTTGGGAAGTCTTGATTGTTTTATGATTATGGAAAGTTACATGTCGTGATAGAGATTCTAAAAAGATTTTCGGCGACAAGGATTTGGGAAACCAAGATCGTAAATGGTTAAGGAAACCCTAATGCATTTCGGGACTCATTTTGGAGCTGCTATAAAAGCTGAGGCTCCACCCTTAGTAGCTTCTTACTTCTTCGGTGAATACACAAAGCTTTTAGAGGTGAAGGATTGGCGGGTTGATAGGTTGTGTGTTCCATGAAGGACAATTGTGAAACACTATTGGAATTGGAAGATCAAGAGTGAGTGATTGCGGGTTTCATAGTGTATGCGTGATTGAAGATTCACGCTCAAGTTCAAACAACGACTTGTGACGTCTGAGCAGGGAGAGTGCTCGTAGAGTGGAACCAAGACGAAGTCTTGGATTCGGGGGGAGTCCCCGAGATAGGTTTGCACTTGTAATATTAGCATATGATATTGATCTGCGTGATAATCATTGATACTTGTATGTTGTGACTAATTACGAAATAGTGCAACCGTTCCACATGTAGAGTGCCCCCTAACGTAGGTGAGATTGCACCAAACTGGTAAACATTTTGTTTGTTGTTCTTTACTGTTTTTGTATTGTTATTGTTTGTATCTTCTTATTGACAAGTTGTTAAGAATATTTTCTTGACATTGTTCGTGACATCTTGTCTAACTCAACTAATCAGAATTTCAAAGATGAAGTTAAATCTTCATCTTATCATGCTCCTAATTGAATCTACAAAACTCTTCCTCGTGTATTCAAAGATGAAGTTGAATCTATTAGTTCTAGTGCCCTAGTTCAATTGTAATAAATCTGTAAATGTCTGTATTGTACTTTATTATCGTTTACAATGAATGTAAAACGACTTTATATTACTTCAGTGTTGAAATAATATGTCGAAGTGTGTTTTGATCTATGTCCACTATGCAAAGTAGAACCATAGATCAGGATGAACCACACTTGAAGGGTCCCGGGTCAATTACGCTTTTCAGAAGCGACCAGTATGAAAGACGACTCTTTATGACTCACGTTCTATTAGTCATTGGAATGAGATTCCAGAGTCTGGTCATAGATATAATGTGGGACATGATATTGGATGACCCGATCTGAATATGTGTCAAAGATGCAGTCATGAGTATATTCAGTGTCGTAGCTTGTCATGTATCCTTAGACCAAGGAGTCTTTGTGATTACTATGTGGTAAACAACTGAGTTTGACCTGAGCTTAATGTTGTTCGTAACATGACTTCCATAACGGTCAGGATTGGCTTGGGGACGGACCACATGAGTGACGCAAAAGACCGCTAAGGGATTTATCTCTCATACTATGGTATGGGAATGATATCCGTTCAGGCCACTTGATCGAGAATGAGTTAAAGTAACGCATGGCCATGCACATGATACTATGTATTATATTTTAGTCATCTCACATATCAAGGAACGGTGATTGAGAGTAATAAGGATCTCGACTCTGTGCCTTATCTCAATCAAGATGACGACTCTGATTCGAGCCTCAACCGAAGAAATTGTCCAACACTGTCCGGTAATTTGTTTTGTTTCAGACGGAGGTCTTGCTGTCCGAAATGGATTTGATGCAAAACACAAAAGTTGTAGAGAATTTTTTGGGCTTTACTCTCCTGAACGAACCAGAGCATTTAGACATATGTAACTCAAGATATGGAGCTTCAAAGTCGCGTTTTTCTGGGGAAGTTCCACGGTAAAACTTGATAACTCCTTTGCTTTTGAATCAAACTTGGGTAGTCAATCTTGTGAAGGTTCGGGGCTGTTTTTTCTTGCTTCCGCTGCGATGACTCTGATATGGATGCCCCAGAACCCAACAGTGGAATCAAGGCTGGTCTACCCTCTTGATCCGTGGCTTGATTCGTGTTTTTATGTTTAACATGCCTATTTGTTTCCATTATGTTTTTTTTCGTATATGGGTTAAAATTCCATGAAAAATGAAGTTTTGGAAAGTATATTCAAATCTGGAAATTTTGAATAAATTGGATTTTTCGTGTCACCAGAACGGGACTCTCGGGGAGCCGGACCGATAACCGGACTGGGGCTCTGCTGGCCAGAGTCGGGCCAGCGCCGTGGCCATTGTATGGTCAGGACGGCATGGCCAACTAGTCCCTGCCCCAGACGAGCCAAGCGATGGCCGTGGGCGGTGGTGGAGGAACAACGGCGTGGGTGGTCCAACCCTCGCGCGTCGGTGGTGGTGGCGCCGGCCATTGGGCTCGGCCCACTTGGTTTGTTGTGACGGGTTTTTGAACCGTCTCAGCGAACCCGCAAACCAATATTTAAAAATTTCATTTTTGAACGATTTCGATAAACCGAATTTTCGAAAATAGGTCTAGTTTCGATAAACCGGACCGGAAACTTGGCAATTAATTAAAAAACCGAAAATTTCACATATTGTGTGATAACATGCTTGATTGATAACATCTTGTGTGATGTGTTGATGGCATGGTGCACTTAATAGCCCCGGCTAGATTTATTTATTTATCACTTTTATTGCGGTCTGCGAACCGTTAAAATTAGCGTGTAAATATTTTTCGAGGTGTGGTCGTCGTACTACTATATTGTAATAATTATTCTTTCCCGGCCTGCGAGGCCGTGTCTTTTATTTTATTCGTTTGCTGGAGGCAGGAAAACGGGCAAGTGGAAGAAAGGCGGTCTCGACCTTTGCATCGACTTGGAGTCGGGGGAGCTCAAGAAGCGAGTAGGAGACCGGTTTGGGGGCTATTATGTGCACGTTTAATGTTTTGATTGATTAGTTTTGCTTGAGTAATTTTACGTATATTGAATATGTGTTAGATTGCATGCCTAGCTTTATATTTCAAGTATATCACCTCACATGCAATGATAAAATCAGATTATGTTCTTTGCTTGTTGTGAGCCCTTAGAACCGTCTTTGCATTGGATGTAGTTGACGAGTTCGAAGGAAGAATTGCACTAGTGCAATTAGAGGCATCATTACATTGCGTGTGTAATGGATGTGCTCATGTCTAAATCACATCGAGGATGTGGATGAAGTTTTAAACACAACGGGACAAGTAAATTCGGGTCATTGTAGATACCACCCAATTTTCGGCACCTTACTGCCTCCCCGTCCTATGGGTGTCGTGCGCCTTAGTGGAGCATCCATGGGAAAGCGGGGTGGTAGGTTTGGACGGCATATGTGGGTGTCGTGCGCCTTAGCAGAGCACCTACATAGTGTCGGGCCATCGTTGAGAATTGGTGGACCTGGCTACAATTCTCAACCAGGGTTGAACTAGGGTATCAGATAGGGTAAGCTGTGTACAAAAGTACATACCCTAGCCAAGAGTCACATTGGTTGTGATTGGACGATGTCCTACCTACATAGTTCGGTTGGAGCGGTGTGCCCTAGCGCACTTCAATCGGATGAATCATGGATCTTGATTTAGATTCTAAAAGATTTAGAATCGAATGGTTGATGTTTAACAAGATCTTCATAAAATTTACTCAGTTTACTGATTAAATTTGTTTGTCGAGTAGATCAAATGGCAAGTACTTCAGCGAATAGCAGTAGTTTGTCGTTGAAAACTATTCTTGACAAAGTCAAACTCAACGGGACAAACTATCTAGTATGGGACACGAATTTTAGGATAACACCTCAAAATTCGAACGCAAGGGTATTTCTTGGACAAGGCTATCCCTAGGGAACCAACACTCACCGCCATAAGGGTCGTTAAGGATGTGTTCAGGAAGCACCTTAGCGACTCTATTTATATGGCGTGTGTGGTGTTGGGCTGCATGGAGGGAGAACTCCAAAACCAGTTTAATGGAGCTGTAAGAGGAACCTTTTTGATGTTCAAGGAGAAAGATCGGATCGAAAGATTTGACATTCTCAAAGAACTCATCTCCTGCAACATGTGAGCAGGCAGCTCCCCATTTCTTTAAGTTGAAGGGACATCTCGAACTCCTAACAAGACTCGGTCTTGAGATGGTAAAGGAGATGGATGTAGACATTGTTCTGCAATCCCTTCCTCATGCATTTGATAGCTTCATTATGAACTATAATATGCATGATATGGACAAGACCATCTCAAAGTTGCAAGGTATGCTAGTAACACCTGAGAAAAACATCAAGGGTATGACACCTAAGGATGTTCTAATGGGTAAAATGGGATTTGCCTTCAAAGCTGGTGGTGATAAGGGCTAAGCCCATAAACACCTGGCAGGTTAGATGAGACTGCCTTTTTGTTCCTAAACCTCCTTCGGCTTTTGAGGCTAAAGGGATGGCTAAGGATGTAGTATGCTTCTACTACCAAAAGCCTGCTCACAGGAAAAGGACTGCAAGAAGTTTCAAGATGATCTAAAGAAGGGTGGTGGGGCCACGCCTTTGGATGAAGTGTGGTATTTTCTTTATAGAGCTAAATCTTTCTACTTCCGATTCATCACATATGGATGAATGTGCAGTGGAGGGAAGGTAGAAGAGATTTGGGGAAACACGAGGTGGACCTAAGAGTTGGGAACAGAATTCGTGTTGCCGCAACTGCTGTAGGCTCCATTAGTCTTGTTTAGCCCAAGTGGCTTGTATTAGTACTTCATAATGTGTAGCGTACCTACTCTTAGTATGAACTTTTTCTGTACCCTTGCTAGATAAGGAGGGTTACATTTTTGAAACAAGATTTTCAATATAAATCGCAATGACATTCATTATGCAAGTACCTATGAAGTTGAAGATTTATACATATTGAATATGAAAACCCTAACACAAGTACACTCTATAATGTTAATACCAAGAGGTTTAAATCCGATGATTTAAACCAAACTCTAATATGGCACTGTCGTTTGGGTCACATAAATGAGAAGCGCATTTCAGCACTTCATAAGTGCAGACTTCTAAGTCCATTCAAATTCCATTCAATTGAAAGATGTGAGGCTTGTTTGATGAGCAAAATGACTAGAGCGCCCTTCATCAAGAGAGGTGAAAGGGCGGGTGACCTATTGGGCCTGATATACTCCGGTGTGTGTGGGCCAATAAGTTCACTTGCCAGAAGCGGTTTTAACTACTTTATCACTTTTACTGATGATTTCAATAGATTTGATTATGTCTATTCAATTAGGAACAAGTCTGACGCCTTTGATAAATTCAAAGAGTTTAAGACTGAAGTACAAAACCAGCTAGGGTTAAGTATTAAGGCACTTCGTTCTGATAGAGATGGAGAATACTTGTCCCAAGAGTTTCTCGATCATCATGTGGAATGTGGGATATAATCATAGTGGACTCCGCCAGGAACACTGCAATTAGATGGTGTGTCCGACGGCAGGAATCGAATATTGTGGAATATGGTTTGATCCATGATGAGTCACACTGATCTCCCAATCTACTTCTGTAATTATGCTCTAGAAACAGCCGCATTCATTTTGAATCGGGCTCCGTCGAAGGCAAACGAAGGGACACCATACGGGATATAGTATAGGAGGAAGCCCATTTTGTCCTTCCTACAGATTTGAGGTTGTGAGACTTTTGTGAAGCGTTTTGAAATTCTGATTCGTAGCCAAGTCCAGAAGTCGAACACAAAGTCGTAACTTTTGTGTCGACAACTTTTCTAAAACGCAATTCGTAGTTTAAACAATAAACAGGTAATAATAACGACACCAGAGATGATTACCCAATTCGGTGACTCCGCACCTACGTATGGTGGCACTTTGATAGTGGAAAGGTTTTCACTATATGGTAGTCAATAGTACAACTTCAAGCACTAACTAGCTATCACACAAGCTATTGTCCTAAGCTACTATAGATCTCACCGTGAACAACCTCGACCAAGGTCCTCTCCCCCTGTCTTTGAGATCCTCTCAATTCCACCCTTCGATCAAGCGCCTATGCTCGGTGTCGTAGTCTTCTTTGACGGATTTGTGAATCTTCAATCACGAACACAAGAACCCTAACCGATCAAGCACTCAATCTTCACGACTTGATGTTTGATCGGAGCAAAGCCATTCTAGCAAATCTAATCAGCCTCTCAACACGCCAATGGTGCACGGTTAAGAGCTCTAAGAAATTTAGCTAATTTAGAACAAGAACGGACGACTGCTAATGGGGAAGCTTCACGCTTTTTATAGCAGCTCACATTCCTAATCTTTCTCAGATTAGGAATAGGAAGTTTCAGACTTCCTGAATCAATTAGGCAAGCAGAGTTGCCGCCTTTGCTGACTTGTTACTCACAGCTGGAAGTCACCTGGCTTTGTTGACGTCATTCTCTTGCGCTCCAAGTCTTTCAGTTGTTGTGACGTCATCCTTCTTTCGCTCCAAGCAACTCTAAATAGGAAAGCTTCAGACCTTTCCTAATCTGTGGTGTAATCAGTCGTTCCACATGTCGTGTAACATGTTGTAATGACTTCTTACTTTTGCGCTAAAAAATTATGCCAACACTTAAACGTAGCAACAATCTCCCCCTTTGGCAATTTTTTAGGTAAACACCTTTTTAAGCACATCATCATCTTGTGGCAGTTACGCACAGCAAGCGATGCGACTTAAACACCGTTTTAAGCACATCGTCATCTTGTGGCAGTTACACACAGCAAGCGATGCGACTTCTAGTGCGGCTTCTGGTTCGTCTTCTGGAGCGGCGACTTCTGTGCGCAACTTCTGGTGCGACTTCTGGCGCAACTTTTCGTCTTCTTTGCCATCTTTATCCTATATCTCCCCCTGTTTGTCTAACAATATTGCCAAAGGCAATCATACAACGATTTTCGAATAATAGCAGGGTATAAACCAGCTCAAACCATGAGCAAATATCCCAAAAACAAGTGTCACAATGTGCAGAAAATTAACTCGGACAGTCCCCGAGGATTTAAGAAGTTTTTTTGGAACAAGTTATCAGACTCAATCAGAGAAATGTTTAAAAAGAGGTGGAGTCATTGACATCATCATCATCTTCAGCAGGAGCAGTGCGGAGGTCATGTAGGAGGGCTTCACAGGAAGTCTTACGGGTTGTTAGAGCAGCAATCGTCTTCTCCAAGTCATTGATCATATCTACCAGCTCTTCCTCCATTTTGGTGCCGAGAGGTCCGGAAGGACGTGAGCTGAAACTAGCTTCAGATGTTTTGGCCATGGGAGGAGCGAGATCCCTCATATGCTTGCCCTCAAAGTTTTTGAGACTTATAGTGAGGGGCAGAGGCTTCTTTCCAAGTACATCAGTCTCTCGAACAATGTGAGGACATTGTTGGAGGAGAAGTCTGGTGATCAATGATGGAAACCCAATAGGTAGCTTGACAGCACATGACTTGGCATGTTTGACAAGGTGCTCAATGACATATGAACCGAAGTCAAGAGGTGATTGCGTACCTATTTGGTAGATGAGCTTTGCTAGTTCAGTTTTGATGCTCGACCCGTGAGTGGAGGGCGCCCAGTTTGCCAAGCCAATGCGGTATAGAATTGAATATTTGACAGTGAGCTCTGCAGCCGCAATGGTATCCTTGAAGGGCCAGACCTTTTTCCTTTCTCCAGTGATCTCAAAAGCCACTTTGTTAAAGTGAGGGACTTCTTGGTCCTCTCTACCTAGATAAGCATTGATTGTGGTGGCAGATATCTCAAAGCATTCTCCTCGAACAAAAACCTTCCTGTACTCAGCATCTTCTGGGTCATTAAACTCACTTGAGAGATTTACAATGAACTCCTTGACCAGCGCTGGGTAGAACGGCCCGATGTTGATGATCGTGTTGGTCAGGCTTGAGCCACGGAGGAGTTCTACAATCGCGTTCATTCCTTGAGCTTCGGTAGAGAGCTCTCTCTCCGGGTAGATGTTGCGCTGGTACACATATTGCCCCTTGACAGCATTGTCTACTGAATGGAATGAGACATTGTCTGTTGGGGCTTTTGGGACGTTTTTGGGGAGTTTCAGACCTCTCAATGACTTCTTGACCCGTGGAAGTATGACACGAGTTTCTTCTTCTTCTGTCTCCTCTTCTTCTGGGGCAGAGGTTGTTGCTGAAGCAGATGACTTCTTTCTTGACTTCTTCACAGGTTTAGGAGCAGATGCTCCTCCTTTTTCTGTAGCTTTTCTTTTAGGGGTTAGTCTTCTTGGCACTTGTGGTTCTTCTTCTTCATCAATCAACTTTCTCTTCGGTTGTTTCCTTTTCTTAAGCCCTTTGGGCACAGATTTTTCTAGAGGCGTTCTGTCCTCTTGTGTAGCTTCTTCTTCAATTGTTTCCGCCGTATCTATTTCTTCTATATTGACAAGATCGTCTACAGGTTGCGAGACTTCTGGTATACCTTCCGCATCTTCATTCAGCCCTGAATTACTGTCCGGAGCGACAAGAGGGCTGTCGGCTTCCTGTATAGCTTCGTTTAGTGGGGACTTCTCTGGTCCAGGCGTTGAATTTGGGGGGCTGGGTCGATCCTCACAGCTAGCACCATGAATCTCAGGAACGGGAGTTTTTAGAGCTTCTTCAGACATATTTTTGTCTATATGGTCTACTTCAGAAGGAATAGTAGGGTTACCTTGTAATGACGTCTGAGTGGAGTGCGACCCTTCTTCTTCAAGGTTAGAAGTTTTGGACACCGTGTTGTCCTTCTCAACAATGGGGGTTGCCTCCATTGGTACTTCCTGAGGTCTCGCCGAACCCTCCCCCAAGAAATTTCTTCCACGAATCTTCACTCCATATTTGTTCGTTGTTGATTTCGAGGCTGATAGCTTCTTGGCAATCACCTTCGCCCTCATCTTGGCTCGTAGTTTCTTGGAGGCAAATGGTACACGTCCACTTCTGGTTCCGACCATTTGACAGAGGGGCTTGATCGGAGTTGTTTTTGGAAGGAAAGAACAACTGCTTTGGTTGCAGATTGATTTTTGGTTTTAGGTGCCCTAGCGATTTTGGGAAGGTGGAAGGGGTGTGCAGAACTTTTCTGCGTGGAAGTTGAATGGATTGAGAGCTGATTGGTTGATTGTCGGATTACAATCATTCCCCTTTTGAATTTCAAAACTAATTTCAACTAGGCTTTTGATAAAGGAATTTTGGGCCCGGCTTGATTTTGTGGACCCTTGTTGGTCCTGATAGAGAGAGAGAGTAAAATCAACTAAAAGCTTCATCTCTTCTTTCTTGACTTCTGGTTACTCCAGACAGCAAAGTCCAAGGGATGACCTTAGACTTTCAAATCTGCTAGCATCTAACACCTTTGTGAAGATGTCAGCGACTTGTTTTTCAGTGGGTAGGTATTCGAGCTTTATCTTTGTCTTCTACAAGCTCTCGAATAAAGTGATGCCTGATATCAATATGCTTTGTTTTGCTGTGTTGAACTGGGTTCTTCGAGATATTGATTGCACTAATGTTGTCACAGAACAAAGTCATGACTTCTTACTTGACCCCATACTCTGCCAACATCTGTTTCATCCAAAGAAGCTGAGTACAGCTACTTCCAGCTGCAATATATTCGAACTCAGCAGTAGACAAAGCAATACAATTTTGCTTTTTGATGAACCAAGACACAAGATTGTTCCCCAAATAGAAACAACCTCCAGAGGTACTTCTTCGGTCTGGTGTGCTTCCCGCCCAGTCAGCATCACAGTATCCAACAAGAGTAGGAGAGGTATCAAAAGAGTATAGTAAACCCAATTCAGAGGTTCCCGAGATGTACCTCATTATCCTCTTGGCATGAGCTAAGTGACTGACTTTTGGATTGGCTTGATATCGCGCACAGACTCCCACAGAGAAAGCGATGTCGGGTCGACTTGCTGTTAGATAGAAAAGACTTCTTATTATGCTTCGATAAAGGCTTTGATCAACTGGTTCTCCAAGATCGTCCTTTGTGCATTTTACATGAGTGGCAATGGGGGTTCTTTTGTGTGAGGCCTTTTCTAACCCGAACTTCTTCACAATGTTCTTTGCATATTTGCTTTGGGAGATAAATATTCCATCTTTCATCTATTTGATCTGGAAGCCTAGAAAGTATGTGAGCTCTCCAACCATACTCATCTCAAATTCAAACTACATATGTTGTACGAAACATTCCACCATATTGTCTGACTTCCCTCTAAATACGATATCATCGACATATATTTGGGAAATCATGATATCCCTTCCTTCCTTCTTCACAAAGAGAGTTTTGTCTACTCCCCCTCGAATATAGCCATTCTGTACTAGGAATTGGGTAAGACGTTCATACCATGCTCGTGGAGCTTGTTTGAGGCCGTAGAGAGCTTTCTTTAGTTTGTAGACATGTTGAGGAGAGTCATGATCTTCAAATCCCTTTGGTTGAGCAACATAGACTTCTTCGTTGAGATTTCCATTCAAAAAGGCACTCTTTACATCCATCTGATAGAGTTTGAAGCGCAAATGACATGCTATGCCGAGAAGAAGTCGGATGGCTTCCAGTCTGGCTACTGGAGCAAAAGTTTCTTCGAAGTCAACTCCTTCTACTTGTGTGTACCCCTGAGCCACTAGTCTTCCTTTGTTTCGAGTGATTTTTCCTTGCTCGTCAGTCTTGTTTTTAAATATCCACTTTGTTCCAATAATATTGACATTGTCTGGCTTGGGTACTAGTTCCCAGACTTCATTCCTTACAAATTGAACCAATTCTTCTTGCATGGCGCAGACCCAGTATTCATCATTGATGGCTTCTTGTGTATTCTTTGGCTCAATTTTAGGAATGAAGCAAATGTTACCTATCATCTCTTTGTAGTCTATTGGTGCCTTTTGTCGAGTCCGCACTCCTTCATTGATGTCTCCTATCACATCCTGGGATGGGTGATTCTTCTGAATTCTTCTTGACGGAGCTCTCTGTTCTATGAAGGGGGGTGCCTCTTTGTCAAAGATGTTTTGGCTTTCGGCTTCAGATTCTTTGTTGCGATCTTCGGTTCTGACTTCTCCTGAGAGATTTAGAATTTCTTCCTCGTCGTCACTGGGTTGCTCATGACTGTCATCAATCACGACATTGATGGATTCCATGATATACCGGGTGCGTTTGTTGAAAACACGAAAAGCCCGACTATTTCTGGAGTATCCAAGGAAGATGCCTTCATCGCTTTTAGGATCAAGTTTGTGTCGAGGTTCCCTATCTGCAAGTATGTAGCATATCGATCCAAAGACATGAAAATATTTGACATTAAGCTTCCTCCCCCTCCATATTTCATAAAGAGTGAGTGATGTTCCAGGACGGAGGGTCACTCTATTATGAATATGACAAGCCGTATTCAGAGCTTCGGCCCAGAAGTGCTGCGGGATGTCTTCGGCCCAGAAGTGATGCGGGATGTCTTCGGCCCAGAAGTGCTGCGGGATGACTCTTGCCATTTCTTGAAGAGTACGATTTTTCCTTTCTACGATCCCGTTTTGCTGAGGAGTGATGGGAGCAGAGAATTCGTGTGCTATTCCTTCAGCATCACAAAAATTTGCGAAGCTGATGTTTTCAAACTCCTTTCCATGGTCACTTCTAAGTCGGACGACTCTTCCAATGGCTTCTCCTTTTTCTCGTTGAACTCTCCGACATAGGGCTTCAAAGACTGAGAAGGTGTCTGACTTTTCTCTAATTTAGTCTACCCAGGTGTACCTTGAGAAGTCGTCGACACAGACAAATATGTACTTCTTGCCTCCTAGACTTTCTACTTGCATAGGTCCCATAAGGTCAACATGTAGACGTTCTAGAACGCGTGAAGTAGTAAGATGTTGTACCTTCTTGTGTGACGTCTTAACTTGTTTGCCAATCTGGCATTCTCCACAAATTTTTCCTTCAACAATCTTGAGGTTAGGAACTCCAATGATCGCCTTTTCAGAGAGAATCTTCTGCATGCTCCTCAAATTGATGTGACCGAGTTTTTGATGCCATAGCTTTGTCTCTTGTGCTTTGGATAAAAGGCACTTGGTTGGCAAGGTTGTAACTGATGGAGACCATAGATAACAATTATCAAGAGACATGTGACCTGTCATGACTTCCTTCTGGTGTTCGTCTTTGACAGTGCACTTGTACCAGTAGAGCCTCTTTCAGACATGGTGAGTTAGGAAGGTTGAGTTTTCCTTTCCCGAGTACTCTAGATTTTACTCCGTCACCAAAAGTGACAAAGCTATTAGTGCAAGGTATTAAAGTGACCAAGAATGAGCTATTACCACTCATATGTCGAGAGAATCCACTATCAAAGTACCAATCATTGCTAGTTGAAGCTTTTAGAGCGGTGTAAGCAATATTTGCTCTATAGTTTACCTCCTTGACTCGCCATTCCTTACGTGGTTGGGCTTTCTTGATGGTGGTCCTTTGCTAGACGTAGCTCCTTCCATATAGACGATAGCAGAAAGGTCGAATATGACCTCTTCGTCCACAGTGGTGACATACCCAGTTATGTCTTTTGTTCTATGTCCTAGAAGTGACCAGGGTATGAGGCTTTTTGATCGCTTGGTCAGGTATGAAGTTAGTAGACATCTGACGGGGCTTGTGGGTGACGACCTTCTGAGGTACGAAGATGGTGTGTGATGATGAAGCTTCTTTCGTATATCCAAGACCTTCCATATTTCTAGCTGGTTTTCCGATTGAGAGAATTTGGTCTAGGGTGCCGGTGCTTGGATTCATCATCTTTACAGACTTGGTAACTTGTTCTAACTCGCTTTTTAACCGAGCCACTTCCCTTTTTAGGTCAACAGTAGTTTCGAGAAGTCGTGACTTGTCTTCATTAAGAGAGAGAATGAGAGCATTATTGTTTTCGATTACCTGAGAGTCTTCAAGCCATTTGACGTACCATTCGTTGTATGCGTTGTTGAGAGTCTCATTGTAGAGGAAGTAAAAGCAACATAGTTACTTGTATGCTCAAAGTCACTGTCTTCCTCATCTTCATCGTCAGTTAGAGAGGCATTGAATCCCTCCTTTTGTTTCTTTAAGAAGTTAGGACATTCTTTCTGCATGTGCCCGTACCCCTCACATTCAAAGCACTGGACTCCTTTTTCTTTTCCTGATCGTTCACTGCGTCTACCATCGTTATTAGTGCTCTCGAGCTTCTGGAATTTGTGCTGAGGCTTGTCTCTGACTTCTCGGGTGACATTCTTTCCTGTCATCTGGTTAAATCTCCTCATGAATTTATTGTAGTTTTTGGCCAGCATAGCGATAGTCTCGTCAATTTCACTATCCGAATCAGAGCACGCCAAGTTTTTCTATTTTCGGGTAGAACTTTTGAAAGCTACACCTTTATGCTTCTTCTCGATGAGAGGTTGGGAGAGCTCGAAGGTCATAAGTGATCCCATGAACTCATCGAACTTCAGCGTCTTTAAGTCATGAACTTCTTCTATGGCCGTGATCTTCATCTTGAATCTGGGACTTAGGGCTCTCAGCGTTTTTCTGAGTAAATCTTCATCGGTCATAGGCTTGCCAAGTGAATATGATTCATTGGCTAGATCCTTGATGCGTACAGTAAACTCAGCTATAGTCTCGTCTTCATTCATGGTAAGGGCCTCAAAGTTGGTTGTGAGGTACTGTAACTTTTGCTCTCTGACTTTGGATGTACCCTCATAAGCAACAGAAAGAATGTCCTAAGCAATTTTGGCACTTGTGCACGTGTTGATAAGTCGAAACACGTTCTTGTCTACTCCATTAAATATAGCATTGAGTGCACGAGAATTACCTAGGGCGGCTTCATCTTCTTCTGCGCTCCATTCTTTTTCTGGTTTGATGCTAGTTTGATTTCCTTGAGCATCAGCATAGTGAGGTTCCTCCAATCCATTGATGACAACCTTCCAGGTTTTGCTATCGAGAGACTTCAAAAAGGCACACATCCGTGCTTTCCAGTACCCATAGTTTGTTCCGTCTAGAACTTGTGGTCGATTGACAGATCCTCCTTCTTTTGAGTCCATATTAGCTACTCAGAATTTTTGCAGGAAAATCACCTAAGAGATAAGGTGCCTCCTCTGATACCAATTGAAATTCTGATTCGTAGCCAAGTCCAGAAGTTGAACACAAAGTCGTAACTTTTGTGTCGACAACTTTCCTAAAACGCAATTCATAGTTTAAACAATAAACAGGTAATAATAACGACACCAGAGATGATTACCCAGTTCGGTGACTCCGCACCTACGTCTGGGGGCACTTTGCCAGTAGAAAGGTTTTCACTATATGGTAGTCAATAGTACAACTTCAAGCACCAACTAGCTATCACACAAGCTATTGTCCTAAGCTACTATAGATCTCACCGTGAACAACCTCGACCAAGGTCCTCTCCCCCTGTCTTTGAGATCCTCTCAATTCCACCCTTCGAGCAAGCGTATATGCTCGGTGTCGTAGTCTTCTTTGACGAATTTGTGAATCTTCAATCACAAAAACAAGAACCCTAACCGATCAAGCACTCAATCTTCGCGACTTGATGTTTGATCGGAGCAAAGCCGTTCTTGCAAATCTAATCAGCCTCTCAACACGCCAATGGTAAATGCTTAAGAGCTCTGAGAAATTTAGCTAATTTAGAACAAGAACGGACGACAGCTAATGGGGAAGCTTCATGCTTTTTATAGCAGCTCACATTCCTAATCTCTCTTGGATTAGGAATAGGAAGTTTCAGACTTCCTGAATCAATTAGGCAAGCAGAGTTGCCGCCTTTGCTGACGTGTTACTGACAGCTGGAAGTCACCTGGCTTTGTTGACGTCATTCTCTTGCGCTCCAAGTCTTTCAGTTGTTGTGACGTCATCCTTTTTTCGCTCCAAGCAACTCTAAATAGGGAAGCTTCAGACCTTTCCTAATCTGGGGCGTAATCATTAGTTCCACATGTCGTGTAACATGTTGTACTGACTTCTTACTTTTGCGCTAAAAAATTATGCTAACACTTAAACGTAGCAACATGTTTGCTTGCAAATAAACTCGAACCGAAATCTGATAAGTACGTCTTCGTTAGGTATCTCAAGGAAATAAGTGGTTACTACCTCTACAAACCAAGCGAGAACAAAAGTTTTGTTGCTCGTGGTGGGGTGTTTTTGGAAAGAAAATTACTTTCCAAAGCAGACAGTGGGAGGACTATAGATCTGGATGAGGTTCCAGAAGATGTAGTTGCTCGAGAACCACTTGACAACCCTGTAGAAGTGTAGGAGCCAGAGCTGATCGTAGAGCAAGAACCGCCTACTACAGTTATTCTGGACGGTTCAAGGCGGTCTGAAAGGACCAGTCGTGCACCTTGATAGCATTTTGTGCCCTAGTCCAATCGCAATGGTATGTAAATGTCTATGTATATTTTGATTATTAGCTGTAATAAATAAGACGGCATTACATTACGCATGTGTTGAGTATGATTTGATATATGATCACCAAAGTTGTAGAACCATATATCTGTACGGGTCACAATTGACAGGTCCCTGGTCAAGTATGCTTCACAGAAGCGACCAGTATGAGGATGATTCTTTATGGCATAGTTCTATTTGCCATTGGGATGGAGTCCCGGAATCAAATCATACATATAATTTGGAAGTGATATTGGACGACCCGCTGTGAATCGTGTTGCATAGATACAATCATGAACACATTCGGTTGTGGTAGCTTGTTGACGTATCTTTAGACCGATGAGTCTTTGTGATCGATATGCAGTGGATATCCAGGTTTGACTTGTTCCTAACGTCGTCTGTAACAGGACAGTCATAACGGGATTGATTGGCACATGAACGGACTGTATGAGTGATACGAAAGGCAGCTAAGGGATTTATCCCTCATACTACGTACGGTATGGGATAGGTATCTGTTTAGGCCACTTGATGGATATTGACTGAAGGAAGTGCATGGTCATGCCAGTGATACGAGTTATTAGTATTCAGTCATCTCACAAATCAAGAAACAAAGATTGGTTAAATAAGGGTGACAGTTCTATGCCTTATGATCAATCTAGATACCGAGAATGATAAGAGGATAGTGACACGTGCTACATGAGGTTAAGTCGAATCATCGATCATCATACACCTTGGGTAATCATAATGTCTTACTAGAGGCCACTTATGATGGATCTGGTAAAATAGAATTTTCCGCTGATCTGCCAATGGTGGCATGAGCCTAAAGGGTCACTCAAATAGGATATGGACTTTGAGATACTTTGAGAAGTAGGAGATACTCGAGAGACGAGACATGGGAATGTGAAGGTGGATGTGGTTTGCGAATCGAGAAAGACTAGATATTTCGTCGATGTCGCAACGGACTTTGTGCGATACGTTCGGAAAAGGGTCGGATAATTATTGGACACGTCATGGAACAACACGGGCAAGGCACTCGGGCCTCGGCCCATGAAGCCCTAAGTGGCCGGCCCAATAAGGCCCATTAGTGGCCCAAAATGGTGGGTCCCTTCTTCCACTAATTATGTCTTAAGTTGATGATGACTAGATTAGTGTTTCATCCTAATCCTATTTTGTGGTTGAGATTCATTATTGAACTAAACGAAGACTTCATCACTTAAGACCATAATTTGACGACACAATTTCATTATTACACTTCACAAAAAAAAAAATATCTAAGAGCTCCTCTCTCTCTCCCTCTTGTGACTCTGGGCCACCACCTCCCCACCCTCTCTCAATCTTCACTCTTTGTTCTAGTAGGCTTAGAGTGAAAGGATCATCCATTCCTTGTGCAACCCTATGGAGAAGAAGACCCTATTGAGTTCTTCTTAAAGTGATTCAACAAACAAGAAAGGTAAAGGCTTGTGCTTTGGTTTTCGCCTTGGGATTTAATTGTGGATTTCTTTCTTGAACAGATTTTTAGGGGTTTATATTGTTGTGCTTCTGCTACCATTTGTGTTCTTGGAACCCCTAAAAACCCTACAGTGATATCAGAGCTGGCCACCCTCTTGAATCTTTGGTTTGTTCGTTGTTTTGGTGATTTCGGTGTTTTATACATGCCTATATGTTGCTAATATGATTTCATTGCTTTTATGGGTTTAAAATGCATGAAATATGTAATTTTGATACATATATTAAATTTGGATTTTTTCGAAAATTATAGGATTTAACGGGTCCAAGACGGGACTCTCGGGTAGCCGGATTGGAGGTACCGGGTGGGGGCGTCGGAGGACCGGCGCCGATCTGGCCCATGGCCACAGGTTGTCCATGGTCAAGTGACCAACCTGCCCCTGCCCCGGCAGCGGCCAGTGGTGCCTGGGGGTCGGTGGCGGCGGCAAGGAGGCTAAGGTTTCTTAACCCTAGCCGGTCAGTGGTTTGGGATCGGCCAAATGGGCTTCGGCCCATTGGGCTTCGGTCCAATAGGTTTGTGCACGGTGTTTGATCCGTGGCATGAATCCACAATCCAATATTTTGAAAATTTGATCGGTTTCAATAAACCGTTTTTCGAAAAGGTCTAGTTTCGATAAACTCGACCAAACAACTTGGCATAAGTTAAAACCGGAAAATTGTATCTTGTTTGACAACATGATTGTGTGTTGACATGTTGTATGATGAGATGATTTGCATGATGCATAAGTAGCCCATTAGAATTATTTATCGCTTTCACGGTTTGCATACCGTTAGTGTTAGTGTGTAAATATTCTTTTATACGATCCGTTAAAGTGTAATTATTTTTTTATGCGGGCTGCGAACCGCTAGTATTAAAAGTGTAATTATTCTTTCGTTCGGTCTGCGAACCGAGTATAAATTGTATTTTTTACTCAAGTCGGAAAGGATGGAAAGAAAGAACGGTGTTGGAGCTAGTGGGAGCCTAAATGAAGATGACGAGAAAAGCCTAAAGATGGACTCCTCCTACTCTTGTCTCATGAATGTTTAGGACATTTGCTTGGGCTATTTATGCATGTTTACCGCTCTTATTGCATGCTATAATTTGTATGATAATTTTGTGTGCATGCATGCTTAGCTTATGTTGAGTATGAGCTATCACCTAACATGCAAACATAAAAATCGGATTTTATTGTTTGTATGTTTGAGTGGTTTTGAACTATCCTTACACGGGTTGTAAAGGGTATGTTCAAAAGATTATGCTAGCTTCAATCTTGAAACGTCATTGCACGGGATGTACATGACAGGTTCAAGATTATAATAGGCATAATTTGAAACGTCATTTACACCGGTTGTACATGACGATTTCAAGATTGATTTTAAAACTCAACCAATCACATATAATTTTAAGTCATGTGAGATGCCACCCAAATTCACACTCAATATGGTTCCCGTTTTGTCGGTGTCGTGCGCATTAGCGGAGCACTTTCAAAAAGGCGTTCTATATGAGATGATTAGTTTTGTATGGATGTCGTGCGCATTAGCAGAGCATCTGCACAAGAACTAATGCATACGTGGAATTTGGTTGACTTAACCACGATTCTCGGCCTGAGGTCGAGCTGGGCATCAGATAGGGTATGCCGTGTACATATGTACATACCCTAGACAAGAATTACACGGGTTGTAATTGGACGGGAGTCCTACCTACATATCATCAATTGGAGCGGTGCGCATTAGCGTACTTCAATTGATGGAATCAAGGGTCTTGGTTTAGATTCTATTAAGTGGAATTAAACAAGTTTTATTCAGATCTTCGTAAATTTATTCAACTATTCTGATTAAATTTACTTTCTTCGTGTAGATAATGGCTATTGTTTCAGTGAACACGTCTAATTTGTCATTGAGGCCGATACTTGAGAAGTGTAAGCTCGATAAAACAAATTATCTAGACTGGGACAAAAATTTATGACTTGTGTTAAAGTTGGAACGCAAGGAGTACGTCATGGACAAGGCTATCCATGTGGAGCCGGCACTCAACGCACTGAGAGCCGTTAAGGATGTGTACCAGAAACACCTTAGCGACTCTATCGACGTTGCGTGTGTGATGCTGGGATGTATGGAGGCGGACCTCCAGAAACAGTTTATGGAGCTATCCCATGATCCGTTTGCTATGTTTGCACTAATCAAGAATATGTTCAAGGAGAAGGTACGTATTGAAAAATAAAATACTCTCCGAGAACTACTTGCTTGCAAGATGTCAGCAGACAGCTCCGTAGGTCCACATGTCCTACGAATGAAGGGACATCCTTTCCTCATGCATATGGTGATTTCGTTATGAACTATCACATGCATGATATGGACAAAACCGCATCGGAGTTACACAGTATGCTCGTGACTGCCGAAAAGAGCATAAAAGGCAATGCGCCCAAAGTTATTTTGATGGTGAAGAAGGGACCCGGCTTCAAAAACGATGGTGATAAGGGTAAAGCCCCTATGCACCTGGCAGGTAGGAAACGAGTACCCACTGTTCCTAAAGTTTCCCAACCCTCAAAGGGTAAGACTAAGGAGTCTCTCTGTTTCTATTGCCAAAAGTCTGGTCATTGGAAGAAAGACTGCAAGCAGATGTTGGATGATCAAAGGAAGAGCGGTGGGCCCTCGGCTTCATCGGGTGTTTTCATGATAGAGCTGAATCTTTCTACCACAAGTACTTGGGTACTGGATTCTGGAGCGGAATCTCACATTTGTTTAAATGTGCAAGTGCTACAAGGTAGAAGAGATCTGGGCGAGAACGAGGTGGATCTACGAGTCGGGAACAAAGCTCGTGTTGCCGCGCCTGCGTAGGATTCATAGATCTTGTTTTGCCCATTAGGCTTGTACTTAAATTTTGTAATGTATATTGCGTACATGCGTTCAACAGGAATATTGTATCTATATCTCTTTTGGATAAAGAAGGTTTTACTTTTGATATTAAGAACGAGGTTTTTAATATCATGCGCAATGACATATATTATGGAAATGCGAACATTTTTGGTGGTTGGTACGTATTGAATATGGACAACCCTAGTACAAGTATACTCTATGACGTTAATGCTAAAAATTTCAAATCCGATGGTTTGAATCAAACTCTTATATGCACTGTCGGTTAGGCCACATAAATGAGAAACGCATTTCGATACTTCATAAGTGTGGACTTTTGAGTCCATTCGATGAATAAAGCGCCCTTTATTGGGAGAGGTGAAAGGGCGGGTGATCTATTGGGCCTAATACACTCGGATGTGTGTGGGCCAATGAGTTCACTTGCCAGGAGTGGTTTTAGTTACTTTATCACATTCACTGATGATTTTCGTAGATATGGTTATGTCTATTTAATGAGACATAAGTCTGAAGCTTTTGACAGGTTCAAAGAGTTTAAGACTGAAGTAGAAAACCAACTCGAAAAAAGTATTAAGGCACTTCGTTCTGATCGAGGTAGAGAATACTTATCCGATGAATTTCTAGATCATCTTGTGGGATGTGGGATATTATCCGAGTGGACTCCGTCAGGAACACCGCAATTAAATGGTGTGTCCGAGCGAAAGAATCGAACATTGTTAGATATGATTCGATCCATGTTGAGTCACACAGATCTCCCTATCTCCTTCTAGGGTTACGCTCTGGAGACGGCCGCATTCATATTGAACCGACCTCAGACGAATGTGGTGGAAGGGACACCATTTGAGCAATGGAATCGGAGGAAACCCATTTTGTCCTTCCTTAAAATTTGGGGTTGCGAGACGTTTGTTAAGCGGTTTTTTTCAAACAAGCTCGAACCAAAATCTGATAAATGTATCTTCGTCGGATATCCCAAAGAGACGATGGGATACTACTTCTATAAACCAAGCAAGAATAAAGTGTTCGTCGCTCATGGTGGGGTGTTCTTGGAAAAGGAGTCAGTGGGAGGACTATACGTCTAGATGAAGTTTTGGATGATGTAGTTACTCAAGAACCGCTGGACAACCCTATGGAAGTGGTGGAGTCGGAACAGGTCGTAGAGCAAAAACTCATAACGGCAGTTATCTAGAACGGTCCAAGGCGGTCTGAAAGGACCAGTCGTGCACCTGTTAGATACGGATTTGTTATAACAAAAGGTGACGAATTGGTGTTAGTGGACAATGATCCAGCTACCTTTCGAGAGACCATGGACGGACCCGACTCTGAGAAATGGCTGGGTGCCATGAGGGAGGAAATGCAATCCATGTTGGATAATCAAGTGTGGGACTTGGTTGATCCTACCCCTGGCGTAAAAGTCATTGGGTGTAAATGGATCTTCAAAGTGAAGATTGACATGGACGGAAACCCTCAACCCTACAAAGCTCGTCTGGTAGCAAAAGGTTATAGGAAAATACATGGGATTGACTACGATGAAACCTTTTCACCAGTGGCTATGGTCAAATCAATCCGTATTCTACTTGCCATCGTTGCTTATAATAATTATGAAATATGGAAAATGGAAGTCAAAACCGCCTTCCCTAATGGGAGGTTAGCTGAGGACGTTTATATATATCAACCTGAGGGTGTTGAGGATCCAAAGAATAAGGGAAAGATTTGTAAGTTGCTAAAATCCATTTATGGTTTGAAGGAAGCATCTCGGAGTTGGAATCAATGTTTTGATCAAGCAGTGAAACAGTTTGGCTTTATCATTACCGGTGATGAACCTTGCGTGTCTGAGAAGGCGGATGGGAGATCTACCTTACTCTTGACAAAGGCTTGGTTAGGTGAGTGTTTCACAATGAAAGACTTAGGAGAGGCTTCTTATATCTTGGGGATCAAGATATATAGAGATCGCACCAAGCGGGTCTTGGGTTTAAGTCATAGCACCTATATAGACAAAGTGTTGAGAAGGTTCTCAATGCATAATTTCAAGAAAGACCTACTACCCATGTGTCATGGCATAAAACGTAGAAAGAATCTGTGTGCTAAGACGCTTGATGAGCTAAAAAGGATGAGTGGGATCCCATATGCTTCGACTATAGGGTCCATAATGTATACCATGATATGCACGAGACTGGATGTCTCGTTTGCCTTAAGGTGTACCAGTAGGCATCAATCCAATCCCGGTGAGGAACACTGGACTGCGGTCAAGGCGATTCTCAAATATTTGAGAAGAACTAAGGACGCTTTTCTTGTATACGGGGGAAGGAGTGATGATGATCTAGTCGTCAAGGGTTATATTGACACTAGTTTCTAGACGGATCCTGATGTTAGGTTTGTGCCTTAGTCCAATATAATTCCTCAATCTATATTGTAACGGACATCATTATTCTACATAATAAAAGGCATAATATTACTAATGTGTTGTAGTGATATATCTAATGTGATTTGATCTATGTCATAATGTGTGTAACCACTTATAGTAGAACTATAGATCAGAAAGAATTGCATTCGATAAAGTCCCTGATCAGCTAAGCTTCTTCTGAAGCGATCAGTATGAGACTAACTCATTGTGATCATGCTCTACTGATCATGGCAAAGTGCGTGCCGGAGTTATATCATAGATACCATCAGGTCGATAATATCAGACAACCCGATTGTGAGTATGTTGCATAGATCCAGTCATGAGATACTCCCATACCGTAGCTTGTCATTATATCCTAAGACCAAGGACTCTTTGTGTACACTATGTAACAAATACCTAAGTTTGACCTAGTCTAACGTTATCTCTAAAAGGGTAACTATAACGGCTTCGATTGGCTTTGATATTGGTTTAACTAGTGAACTCGAAAGGCGTCTGAGAAATTTATCACTCATACTTCGGTATGAGAAAAATATCCGTTTAGGCCACTTGATGAGTATGACTGAAGGAATAGCACGGTCGTGCAGGTGATACCTTAGTATCAGTTTTCAGTCATCTCAGATATCAAGAAACATTTATTGATAAATTAGGATGACCATTCTATGCCTATTGATCGATCTAGATATCGGTTTGATAAAAGGACAGTGACATGTACGATAACAGGTTAAGTCGAATAATTGATAATCACGAACATTGGATAATCATAATGTCTTGCTAGACCCCACTTATGATGGAAAGGGTAAAATAGTAATTTTACCAGTCTGCCAATTGCTCGTGAGCCTAGAGGGTCACACGCATTAAGCAATATACATGACAACAGTTATGGATGAAAATTGAGAACGATTCAGTAGTTTTCTGGCCTAAGGTTTTAACCAGACGGTTGAAGAAATCAATTGGAGGAAATTGAACCGTTTTGTCTAAACCGAAATTAGAACTCAAGTTAATGGGTTTGATTTGGGTTTTGATTAAACGGGCTTAAAGCCCATTTAGGGATTTAAGTGATGAATGAGAACAAATGCAAATAAGAGTTTATGAAGGATGGATATGCAATTTTAACTTGAAATTCAATTTTATTTTTCAAATTAAAATTTCAATATATCTTCCATTATTTTCTCTAATTTTCAGCAACTACTCCCTTCATCCTCTCCCCCTCATTGTCGAATCCACTCACCCTCTCATCCTCCATTTTTGTCAAGCTTCTCTCAAAAATTCATGTTAGAGTTATGCCCCAGTCCAATATATAAGTGATCTACAGATGTAATGTTTTATCATCTTTCCGAATAAATAAATCGGCATATATTACTAATGTGTTGTAGTAATATATCGAATGTAATTTGATCTATGTCATTATGTGTGTAACCACTAATAGTAGAACTATAGATCAGAAAGAATTACATTTGATGAGTCCCTGATCAGCTAAGCTTCTTTAAGAAGCGATCAGTATGAGACCAACTCCTTGTGATCACGCTCTACTAATCATGGCAAAGTATGTGTCGGAGTTATATCATAGATATCATCAGGTCGATGATATTGGACAACCCGATTGTGAGTATGCTGCATAGATCCAGTCATGAGATACTCACATATCGTAGCTTGTCATTATATCCTAAGACCAAGGAGTCTTTGTGTACACTATGTAACGAATACCTAAGTTTGACCTAGTCTAACATTATCTGTAAAAGGGTAACTATAACGGCTTTGATTGGCTTTGATATTGATTACACTAGTGAACTCGAAAGACGTCTGAGGGATTTATCACTCATACTTCGGTATGAGAAAGATATCCGTTTAGGCCACTTGATGAGTATGACTGAAGAAAGAGCACGGCCGTGCAGGTGATACCTTAGTATCAGTTTTCAGTCATCTCAAATATAATGAAACAGGGATTGATAAATTAGGATGACCATTCTATGCCTATTGATCGATCTGGATATCGGTTTGATAAAAGGACAGTGACATGTACGATAACAGGTTAAGTCGAATAATCAATAATCACGAACATTGGATAATCATAATGTCTTGCTAGAGGCCACTTATGATGGGAAGGGTAAAATAGTAATTTTACCAGTCTGCCAATTGCTCGTGAGCCTAGAGGGTCACACGCATTAAGCACGATACATGAAAATTAATTATGGATGAAAATTGAGAACGATTCCGTAGATTTCTGGCCTAAGGTTTTAACCAGACAGTTGAAGAAATCAATTCGAGGAAAATGAACCGTTTCGTCTAAACCGAAATTAGAACTCAATTTAATGGGTTTGATTTGGGTTTTGGTTAAACGGGCTTAAAGCCCATTTAGGGATTTAAGTGATGAATGGGAACAAATGAAAATAGAGGGTTTATGGAGGATGGATATGCAATTTTGATTTGAAAAATTCAATTTGATTTTTTCAAATTAAAATTACAATATTTTCATAACTTCCTCTAATTTTCAGCAACCACTCCCATCTTCCTCCCCCCTTCTAGGCCGACTTCTCCCTCTCTCTTCTTCCTCCATTGTTGTCAAGCTTCTCTCAAAAATTAATAGCAAAAATTTGAGTGAAAACCTTCTCCGGTTGTGGTGCTTGTGTGGACCTAATAGAGAAACACTAATCTTGTGTTTTCATCGATTAGAAGAGGTAACTTTCATTTTAATATATATATATATATATATATATATATATATATATATATATAACATGTTGAATTTACATTAAGATCATAGCTTGCATCGATCACCACGGTTACATAACGTCCGTTGCATGATATTTATCGATTGGAACCCGTGGTGATCTCTTTCAATTCATAGCAAAAAAGTTTGAGAGAAAACCTTCTCCGGTTGTGGTGCTTGTGTGGACCTAATAGAGAAACACTAAGCTTGTGTTTTCATCGATTAGAAGAGGTAATTTTCAGATTCAAAAGGTATATATAGCATGTTGAATTGACATTAAGATCAAAGTTTACATCGATCACCATGGTTACATAACGTCCGCTGCATGATATTTATCGAATGGAACCCGTGGTGATCTTTTTCAGTGGTATTAGAGCCATGGTTGTTTTGTATTTTTCAGCATGTTTAATTCTGATTTTTTTTAGTTTATATGTTCATCACCTTAGCATGCGTGTGAATTGAAAAAAAAATTTAAGATTTGATTTATTTTGGAAAATTGAAAAAAAAAATTTGATGTTTCGGGTTAGCCATGGCCGACCAGGTCGAGACCCTTGGTGGACCATGGAATGCCCTAGGGCAGACCATGGTCATCACCAAGGGACGACGAGGGTCGCCTACGGGCGACCACGGTCTGCCCATGCGGGCGACCACGGTCTGCCCATGCGGGCGACCATGGCAGCCTTCGCGCGCCACTATGGTTGCCTCGCGGGCGACCAGGGTCTGCCCTAGGGGCGACCATGGCTGCCCTCGCGGGCTACCATGGTCATTCCCGTGGTCGACCACGGTCAGCCCCGCAGGCGACCTGGGCAGCCCTCACGGGCCACCGTGGTTGCCTCCGCGGGCGACCTCGGCAGCCCTCACGGGCCACCATGGTTGCCTCCGCGGGCGACTTCGGTTGAGCCGGTTCAGTTCGACCAGATTCGAGCTGAACCGGTTGGTTTGTGAGAATATTTTGAAACCCTAAAAATTTAATTTTCAGATTTGGTTCGGTTTCGATAAACCAGCGAGAACCGGTTCAAAATTCAATTAATCAGTTAAACCGTCCGGTTTCGATAAATCGGAATTTTCCACACTTAAGAAAGACAAAATTTGGAAAATTTAATTGTTTGATAAGCATGTTGATTGTATACATGATCTTTGATAACATGATGTTTTCCACATGATGCTAGCTAAGCCCTTTAGATTTGCATTTTAATTTCGGTTTTGCAACCTGCGTGTTGCTTAATTTTGGGTTGTATTAAATACGGCCTGCGTGTCGTGATTTGTATTTCATTTTATTTATTTTAATTTGTAGTCACGAAGACCGACACAAGAATCAAGTCAAGAGGAAGACTCGGATTGGAGGAGGCTTGAAGCCAGTGGGAGTTCACAAGAACGGAGCAAGTTTAGATCTTGAAGACCATGTCTTTAGGATCAGTATTGCTAGATTCTTAGGAACTTAAGATGGGCTTAGCTATGCATATTTTATCGTTACATTTATATGTTTGAATGTATGAATGTATGATAGTTTAAATACACAAGTTTATGTATGATTTGCTATCACCCACATGCAAAGATTAAAATCGGAATTTAATCAGACTCGCATGTAACCTGCTAAGGGATCATCTTTGCATGAATTTGCAATTGATGATTCCAGATTAAGATTGTATCGATATACAATCAGACTTTTATAATTCACTTAAACGCAAATAATTACAAGTCAAGCGTGATAGCATCCAAGTTTGGGCACTCAAAAAGTCTTTGACCCTATGGATGTCAGTACGCCTCCGCGTAACATTCATAGAAAAGAGGTCTGGATGAGATGGGTAGTTTTGTATAGGTGCGTGCGCCTCCGCGTAGTAGCCACATTAGTTCTATCCATAGTTCAAGCTTGGTAGACTTGTCTACGATTGTCAGCTAGGGCTGACCTAGGGTATCATTATAGGGTATGCCACGTACTTACAAGTACAGACCCTAGCCAGGAACTACATGGTCTTGTAGATGGATGTATTCCTACCTTCATGCACTCAATTGGAGCAGTGAGCCTCCGTTCACTTCAATTGAGAGTATGATGGGATCCTGGTTTAGATTCTAAAGTTAGAATCATAAAGTGTTTTATAACTTAATCTCCAACTTCAATTTTAATTAACACTGATTAAAATTTGTTTACTGTGTAGATATAAAATGGCAAACACGAATCATTCTGGTAACAGCGTGCTTAGGTCACTGATCGATCATGATAAGCTTAACGGCGTAAACTTTCTCGATTGGGACCGGAACTTGAGACTCGTTCTCAAGCATGAGCGTAAGGATTACATCCTTACCCAGGAACAAACACCTACTGAACCAGCACTGAACGCCTCAAGGGTGCTAAGGGATACCTACCAGAAATTCCTTAGCGACCGGATCGACGTGTAGTGCATCATGATGGGCAGTATGGTGCCTGACTTGCAGAAACAGTTCTTGGACATTTCTGATGATCCCAAAGCATGTATGGCTGAGATCAAGAAAATGTTCAAAAAGAAAGCGCGTGTCAAAAGATACGACACTTTCAGTGAACTGATGTCTTGCAAGCTGAAGGCTGGAGCTCCTGTCAGTCCACATGTCCTTAAGATGAAACGTCTTTTGGAACACTTGACCAGACTCGGTCATCCTGTGGACAAGGAAATGTCTGCAGACTTTGTGTTGCATTCACTTCCAGAGACATATCGTGATTTCGTTGGAAATTACAATATACATGACATGGATAAGACCGTGACAGAGCTTCATGGTATGCTCATGACTGCTGAAAAGAATCTCAAAGGCAAGACCAAGGAGGTTCTTATGGTCAACAAGCAAGTGAGCTTCAAGAAAGCCAGCCTGGGCAAGGGTAAGGCTCCTATGCACCTAGCAGGGAAGATTCGACAACCTAAGGGTCCAGCAGCTCCAAAGGATGTCATCTGCTTCTATTGCCAAGGACTGGGGCACTGGAAAAAGGATTGTAAGAAACACAAGCTGTTTCTTAGGAAGAGTGGAGCTTTACATCTTCAGGATCATGTATTTTTGTTATTGAGCTCAATCTTAGTTTATCTACTTCAGATTCTTGGGTACTTGATACCGGTGCAGAATCTCACATTTGTTTTAATGTGCAGGCTCTTAGAAGTAGAAGAGAAGTGGGCAAGGGCGAGGCGGACCTACGAGTTGGTGATGGCAATCAAGTCTTGACAACTGCAGTAGGAGATATTAGTTTCATTTTGCCAGTGGGCTAGTTTTGTTATTAAACAATGTTCATTGTGTATATGTGTTTCGCAGGAATATTATTTCTATATCCTTGCTAGAAAAGGAAGGATTTTGTTTTCCTATTGATAATGGAATTTTCAATATTTTCAAGAATAATATGCTTTATTGCAATACTTCATTGGTTGGTGGTTTATATATTCTTAATATTCCAAACACTAACACTAGCTCGATTTTTAATATCAGTAACAAAAGGGTTAAATCCGATGATTTAAACCAGACTGTAATATGGCACTGCCGCTTAGGCCATAAAGGCCAGAAACACATCTCAACACTTCACAAGTGTGGACTTCTAAGTCTGTTTGAAATCACTTCAATTGAGAGATGCGAGTCATGCCTTATGGGCAAAATGAAAAAAGCACCTTTTGCCGGTTTAGGTGAAAGAGCGAGTGATTTATTGGGTCTCATACATTCTGATGTATGTGGGCCTATGAGCACTTAGGCCAGAAGAGGTTTTCACTACTTCGTTACATTTACTAATGACTTCAGTAGATATGGGTATGTTTATCTTATGAGACATAAATCGGAAACCTTTAACAAAATCAAAGAGTTCCATAACGAAGCACAGAACCAGATTGGTAAAAGTATAAAGGCGCTTCGATCTGACCGAGGCGGTGAGTACTTGGACCAAGAATTTCACAGTCATTTAAAGGAGTGCGGGATCCTCTCTGAATTGACTCCGCCTGGAACACCTCAAATGAATGGTGTATCCGAACGGAGAAATCGGACCCTGCTTGACATGGTTCCATTAATGATGAGTCAGGCTGACCTCCCTATCTCCTTCTGGGGCTATGCCCTAGAAACGGCCACATTCATATTGAATCGGGCTCCTACAAAGGCAGTGGAAAGCACTATATACGAAGTATGGAACGGGAAGAAACCCTTATTTGCTTTCCTTAAGATTTGGGGATGTGAAGCTTACGTCAAGCGTCTCCTAGGCGATAAGCTCGAAACCAAATCAGATAAATGTGTCTTTGTGGGGTACCCCAAAGAAACAAGGGGGTACTATTTCTACAAACCCAACAAGAACAAAGTTTTTGTTGCTTGGGGAGGGGTATTTTTGGAAAATGAATTTATTTCCAAAAGAGCTAGTGGGAGTGCCGTGCATCTTGAAGAAATTCAAGAAGATACGGAACAACCTACTATGCCGAATGTAGAAATACAGGAGCCAGAAGAGGTCATTGATCAAGAACCAATCCCTACACCTATTCTAGATGGTCCAAGAAGATCTGAGAGATCTCGTCAAGCTCCTATCAGATATGGCTTTCTAGCCACTGAAGGAAATGACTTGATGTTAGTGGATATGGATGATCCAAAAACCTACAGACAAGCTTTGGCCAGTCCAGACTCCAAAAAATGGCAGAACGCCATGAATGAGGAAATAAAATCCATGTCCGACAACCAAGTCTGGCGCTTGGTGGATCTAACCCCTGGGATAAAACCCATCGGTTGCAAATGGGTCTATAAAATTAAGATCAACATGGATGGAAAACCTCAGACCTATAAAGCTAGAATGGTTGCGAAAGGTTATCGCCAGATCGAAAGTATCGATTATGACGAGACCTTTTCACCCGTGGCTATGGTCAAATCTATCCGGATCATTCTAGCCATAGCATCATACTACGACTATGAGATATGGCAGATGGATGTCAAACCGCCTTCCTTAATGGGAACTTAAAAGAGGATGTGTATATGACACAGCCCGAGGGTTTTGTTGATCCAGAGAATCCCGGAAAGATTTGTAAGATGCTTAGATCCATTTATGGATTAAAGCAAGCTTCACGGAGTTGGAACATTCGTTTTGATGAAGCCGTAAGGGAATTCGGTTTTATCAAAAACGAAAGTGAACCTTGCGTATATAAGAAAGCGAGTGGGAGTAAAATAGTATTCCTAGTGCTATTTGTCGATGACATACTGATCATCAGGAATGACATCCCAACCTTGCTTGAGGTTAAAGCTTGGTTAGAGAAATGTTTTTCGATGAAGGACTTAGGTGATGCTGCTTTCATTCTGGGCATCAAGATCTACAGAGATCGACCCAAAAGAATATTGGGCCTAAGTCAGAGCACTTACATAGATAAAGTGTTGAGAAGATTCTCAATGCTTGATTCTAAGAAGGGATACTTACCCATGGGGCATGGCATTAAGCTCAGCAAACAACAGAGTCCTAAGAATCCTGATGAGCTAAGCAAAATGAGTAAGATCCCATATGCTTTGGCTGTGGGATCCATCATCTATGCTATGATTTGCACGAGACTGGATGTCTCGTTCGCACTAAGCTGTACCAACAGATATCAATCTAACCCAAGCCAGGAGCACTGGATTGTTGTCAAGAGTATCCTTAAATATCTAAGGAGAACTAAGGACGCATTCTTAGCGTATGGTGGGAAGGATGGAGAACTAGCAGTCAAAGGATATGTTGATGCTAGTTTTCAGACAGATCCTGATGATTTCAAATCACAAGCAGGATTTGTACTCGTGTTAAATGGCGGAGCATTCAGCTGGAAGAGCTTCAAGGAAGCCACAACTGCCAATTCTACAACAGAGGCTGAATACATAGTTGCAGCAGAAGCAGCTAAGGAAGTCGTATGGGTTAGAAGCTTTCTAACCGGATTAGATGTAATGCCGCGAGCGTCTGATCCGGTAAGCTTGTTGTGTGACAACACTGGGGCCATAGCATTAGCTCAAGAGCCCATATTCCACAACAGAACTAAACACATACAGAGGAAGTATCACATTATCAGAGAATATATTGAAAACGGTGATGTGGAGATTACTTATGTACCGACTGATGACAATGCTGGTGATTCCTTGACAAAGGCTTTACCGCAGCCTAAGCATGAGGCGCACGTGAAGTCTATGGGGGTAAATTGGAACTTAGGTTGGAACTAGGGGTAAGTGGGAGATTGTTAGGTTTGTGCCCTAGTCCAATATAATTCCTCAATCTATATTGTAACGGACATCATTATTCTACATAATAAAAGGCATAATATTACTAATGTGTTCTAGTAATATATCTAATGTGATTTGATCTATGTCATAATGTGTGTAACCACTTATAGTAGAACTATAGATCAGAGAGAATTGCATTCGATAAAGTCCCTGATCAGCTAAGCTTCTTCTGAAGCGATCAGTATGAGACTAACTCATTGTGATCATGCTCTACTGATCATGGCAAAGTGCGTGCCGGAGTTATATCATAAATACCATCAGGTCGATGATATCGGACAACCCGATTGTGAGTATGTTGCATAGATCCAGTCATGAAATACTCACATATCGTAGCTTGTCATTATATCCTAAGACCAATGAGTCTTTGTGTACACTATGTAACGAATACCTAAGTTTGACCTAGCCTAACGTTATCTGTAAAAGGGTAACTATAACGGCTTCGATTGGCTTTGATATTGGTTCCACTAGTGAACTCGAAAGGCGTCTGAGGGATTTATCACTCATACTTCGGTATGAGAAAGATATCCGTTTAGGCCACTTGATGAGTATGACTGAAGGAATAGCACGGCCGTGCAGGTGATACCATAGTATGTTTTCAGTCATTTCAGATATCAAGAAACAGTGATTGATAAATTAGGATGACCATTCTATGCCTATTGATCAATCTGGAAATCGGTTTGATAAAAGGATAGTGACATGTACGATAACAGGTTAAGTCGAATAATCGATAATCACGAACATTGGATAATCATAATGTCTTGCTAGAGACCACTTATGATGGAAAGGGTAAAATAGTAATTTTACCAGTCTGCCAATTGCTCGTGAGCCTAGAGGGTCACACGCATTAAGCACGATACATGACAACAATTATGGATGAATATTGAGAACGATTCAGTAGTTTTCTGGCCTACGGTTTTAACCAGACGGTTGAAGAAATCAATTGGAGGAAAGTGAACCGTTTTGTCTAAACCAAAATTAGAACTCAAGTTAATGGGTTTGATTTGGGTTTTAATTAAACGGGCTTAAAGCCCATTTAGGGATTTAAGTGATGAATGGGAACAAATGCAAATAAGAGTTTATGAAGGATGGATATGCAATTTTAATTTGAAATTCAATTTTATTTTTCAAATTAAAATTTCAATATATTTTCCATTATTTTCTCCAATTTTCAGCAACCACTACCCTCATCCTCTCCCCCTCATTGCCGAATCCTCTCACCCTCTCATACTCCATTTTTGTCAAGATTCTCTCAAAAATTCATAGCAAAAAAGTTTGAGAAAAAACCTTCTTCGGTTGTGGTGCTTGTGTGGACCTAATAGAGAAACACTAAGCTTGTGTTTTCATGGATTAGAAGAGGTAATTTTCAGATTCAAAAGGTATATATAGCATGTTGAATTTACATTAAGATCAAAGCTTATATCGATCACCATGGTTACATAACGTCCGCTGCACGATATATATCGAATGGAACTCGTGGTGATCTTTTTCACCTGATGACTTTAAGAGTCAGTCAGGATATGTGTTCACATTGAATGGTGGAAACTTCAGTTGGAAGAGCAAGAAGAAGGATACCATCGTCGACTCTACAACGGAAGTTGAGTACATTGCTGCATCTAAGCCAGCTAAGGAGGCTGTATGGATCAGGAGCTTCATGGCTAGGTTGGGTGTAATTCAAAACCAATCTAACCCAGTAGGCTTATTTTGTGATAACACAAGGGCTATTGCGCAAGCTAAGGAGCCCAGAGCACATGACAGATCCAAACATGTACTCATGAAGTATCACCTCATTAGGGACATAATTGGAAGAGGTGACGTGAAGATCGACTACATTGCATCTGATGACAAAGCAGCCGACCCGTTGACCAAGCCACTTGCTCAACCAAAACATGAGAAGCACGTGAGGACAATAGGGATAGACTGGGCTTAGATTGGAACTAGGGGCAAGTGGGAGATTGATAGCATTTTGTGCCCTAGTCCAATTGTAATGGTCTGTAAATGTCTATGTATATTTTGATTATCAGTTGTAATGAATAAGATGGCATTACATTACTTATGTGTTGGAGTCACGAAAGACCCGACTGTTTCTGGAATAGCCAAGGAAGATGCCTTCATCGCTTTTAGGATCAATTTTGCGTCGAGGTTCCCTATCTGCAAGTATGTAGCATATCAATCCAAAGACATGGAAATATTTGACATTAGGCTTCCTCCCCCTCCATATTTCATAAAGAGTGAGCGATGTTCCAGGGCGGAGGGTCACTCTATTATGAATATGACAAGCCGTATTCAAAGCCTCAGCCCAGAAGTGTCGCGGGATGTCTTTGGCTAGCATCATGACTCTGGCCATTTCTTGAAGAGTACGATTTTTCCTTTCCATGATCCCGTTCTGCTGAGGAGTGATGGGGGCAGAGAATTCATGAGCTATTCCTTCTGCATCACAGAAGTTTGCGAAGCTGATGTTTTCAAACTCCTTTCCATGATCACTTCTGAGTCGGACGACTTTGCCAATGGCTTCTCCTTTTTCTCGTTGAAATCTCTGACAGAGGGCTACAAAGACTGAGAAAGTGTCTGACTTTTCTCTAATAAAGTCAACCCAGGTGTACCTTTAGAAGTCGTCGACACAGACAAATATGTACTTCTTACCTCCTAGACTTTCCACTTGCATAGGCCCCATAAGGTCAACATGTAGAAGTTCTAGAGCACGAGAAGTAGTAAGATGTTGTACCTTCTTGTGTGACGTCTTAACTTGTTTTCCAATCTGGCATTCTCCACAAATTTTTCCTTCAACAATCTTGAGGTTGGGAACTCCAATGATCGCCTTTTAAGAGAGAATCTTCTGCATGCTCCTCAAATTGATGTGACCAAGTTTTTGATGCCATAGCTTCGTCTCTTGAGCTTTGGATAAAAAGCACTTGGTTGGCAAGGTTGTGACTGTTGGAGACCATAGATAACAGTTATCAAGAGACCTGAGACCTGTCATGACTTCCTTCTGGTGTTCGTCTTTGACCTGCACTTGTCATGAGTGAAGTTGACATCTAGATCCAGATCACATATTTGACTGATGCTGATGAGGTTGGCTGTAAGACCTTCTACCAGTAGAGCCTCCTTTAAGCAAGGTGAGTTAGGAAGGTTGAGCTTTCCCTTTCCAAGAACTCTAGCTTTTACCCCATCACCAAAAGTGACAAAGCTATTTGTGCAAGGTATTAAGGTGACCAAGAACTGAAAGAGATCACAACGGGTTCCAATCGATGAATATCATGCATCAGACGTTATGTAACCGTGGTGATCGAAACAAGCACTGATCTTAATGTAAATTCAACATGTTATATATATATATATATATATATATATATATATATATATATATATATATTAAATCTGAAAGTTACCTCTTCTAATCGATGAAAACACAAGATTAGTGTTTTTCTATTAGGTCCACACAAGCACCACAACCGAAGAAGGTTTTCACTCAAATTTTTGCTATGAATTTAAGAGAAGCTTGACAACAATGGAGGAAGAAGAGAGAGAGAGAAGTCGGCCTAGAAGGGGGGAGGAAGATGGGAGTGGTTGCTGAAAATTAGAGGAAGTTATGAAAATATTGTAATTTTAATTTGAAAAAATCAAATTGAATTTTTCAAATCAAAATTGCATATCCATCCTCCATAAACCCTCTATTTTCATTTGTTCCCATTCATCACTTAAATCCCTAAATGGGCTTTAGGCCCGTTTAACCAAAACCCAAATCAAACCCATTAAATTGAGTTCTAATTTCGGTTTAGACGAAACGGTTCATTTTCCTCGAATTGATTTCTTCAACTGTCTGGTTAAAACCTTAGGCCAGAAATCTACCGAATTGTTCTCAATTTTCATCCATAATTAATTCTCATGTATCGTGCTTAATGCGTGTGACCCTCTAGGCTCACGAGCAATTGGCAGACTGGTAAAATTACTATTTTACCCTTTCCATCATAAGTGGCCTCTAGCAAGACATTATGATTATCCAATGTTCGTGATTATCGATTATTCGACTTAACCTGTTATCGTACATGTCACTGTCCTTTTATCAAACTGATATCCAGATCGATCAATGGGCATAGAATGGTCATCCTAATTTATCAATCCCTATTTCTTGATATCTGAGATGACTGAAAACTGATATTAAGGTATCACCTGCACGGCCGTGCTCTTTCTTCAGTCATACTCATCAAGTGGCCTAAACGGATATCTTTCTCATACCAAAGTATGAGTGATAAATCCCTCAGACGTCTTTCGAGTTCACTAGTGTAATCAATATCAAAGCCAATCGAAGCCGTTATAGTTACCCTTTTACAGATAACGTTAGACTAGGTCAAACTTAGGTATTCGTTACATAGTGTACACAAAGACTCCTTGGTCTTAGGATATAATGACAAGCTACGATATGTGAGTATCTCATGACTGGATCTATGCAGCATACTCACAATCGGGTTGTCCAATATCATCGACCTGATGATATCTATGATATAACTCCGGCACATACTTTGCCATGATCAGTAGAGCGTGATCACAAGGAGTTGGTCTCATACTGATCGCTTCTTAAAGAAGCTTAGCTGATCAGGGACTCATCAAATGTAATTCTTTCTGATCTATAGTTCTACTATTAGTGGTTACACACATAATGACGTAGATCAAATTACATTCGATATATTACTACAACACATTAGTAATATATGCCGATTTATTTATTCGGAAAGATGATAAAACATTACATCTGTAGATCACTTATATATTGGACTGGGGCATAAGTCTAACAATTTCCCACTTGCCCCTGGTTCCAATTTAAGTTCTGATCTACTCCCATTGACCCTGCATAGTCCTCATGCCTTGGCTGCGACTGAGCCTTTGTCAAGGGATCGGTCATATTATCATCATTTGAATAGTGTTTAATCTCCACATCACCTCTATATGTGATAACTCTCACGAGGTGATGCGTGCTGAGTATATGTTTGGATCTGTTGTGGAATCTGGGCTTTTGAGCAATAGCTACGGCACCTGTGTTGCCCCACAACAAGCTTATCGGATCAGACGCTCGCGGTGTTGCATCTAATCCGATCAGAAAGCTTCTAATCCATACGGCCTCTTTAGTTGCTTTTGTTGCAGCTATATACTTAGCATCCGCTGTAGAGTTGGCAATTTTGGCTTGCTTAAAGCTTATCCAGCTGAAAACGCCACCACTCAACACAAAATATATCCTGACTGAATTTTGAAGTCATTTGGATATGACTGAAAACTAGCATCGACTTGTCATTTGACTGCTAGTTCTCTATCTATATCCCATACACTAGGAATGCATCCTTGGTCCTCCTCAAATATTTGAGGATGACCTTTGACAGCAATCCAGTGTAATCGGCCGGGGTTAGATTGGAATCTGCTGGTACAACTTAGTGCAACCGAGACTTCCAGTCTCGATGGATCCCACAGCCGAAGCATAAGGGATATTACTCATCCTGCTCAGCTTATCAGGAGTTCTAGGACTCTGTAGCTTGCTGAGCTTGATGCCATGACGCGTGGGTATGTATCCTTTCTTAGAATCAAGCACTGAGAGTCTTCTCAACACTTTACCTATGTACATGTTCTGACTTAGCAACATGTTCTGACTTAGGCCCAAAATCCTTTTGGAATGATCTGTAGAGATCCTGATGCCTACATTAAATGTAGCATCACCTAAGTCCTTCATCGATAAGTACTTCCCTAACCAAGCTTTGGTGGCAAGGTCGGAATGTCATTCCTGATGAATAAATATCAAGAATACAATATTACTCCCACTCGCTTTCTTATGTACGCAAGGCTCACTTTTGTTTTTGATGAAGCCGAGTTCCCTTACAGCTTCATCAAAACGAATGTTCCGACTCCGTGAAGCTTGCTTTAATTCATATATGGATCTAAGCAGCTAACAAATCTTTCCGGGATTCTCTGGATCAACAAAACCCACAGGTCGTGTGATATACACGCCATGTAGTAAGTTCCTGCTAAGGAAGGAGTTTTGACATCCATCTGCCATAGTTATGGCTAATAATAATCCGGATTAAACTGACCATTGCTACTGGTTAAAAGATGTCATCATAATCCATGTATTGAATCTGACGATAACCTTTTACAACCATCCTAGCCATATTGGTATGAGGACTTCCATCCATGTCGGTCTTGATCCTATAGACCCACTCAGAACCGATGGGTTTTATCCCAGGGGTTTGATCCACCAAGCACCTGACTTGGTTTTCATACATGGATTTCATTTCCTCACTCATGGCGTTCTGCCATTTTTTGGAGTCTGGACTGGTCAAAGCTTGTCTGAAGGTTTCTGGATCATCCTGATCCACCAATATCAAGTCATTTCCCGCAATAGCTGTGAAGCCATATCTGTCTGGAACATGACGAGATCTTTTAGACCTCCTTGGACCATCTGGAATTTTTGTAGGGACTGATTCTTCATCTACGACCATCTGAGGCTCCAATATTTCTACATCTTGCATAGCAGGCTCCTGAATTGCTTCAGGCTGTTCCGTATTTTCTCGAATTTCTTCGAGATACACGGGACTCCCACTAGCTGTTTTGGAAATAAAATATTTCTCCAAAATACCCCTCCTCGAGCAACAAAGACTTTGTACTGGGTATATAGAAGTTGTATCTCTTATTTTCTTAAGGATACCTTACGAAGACACATTTTGTCTGATTTGGATGCCTGCATCTCTGCTACCCAAACCTTTTTAGGAAAAACATACTAGGATGTTTCCCACACCATATATGACTATGGTCCATTTCTTATTTGGCTACTACGCGAAGGCGCACATATCCAAATAGAACTGACCGTCTCATCCCGCTCCCATCCCAATGAATACTAAGCGGAGGCGCACGCATCCACAATAACGGGAGACGTAATGTGTGTCATGTGGTGTACCTTCTGTGACTCTGGTCCAGCTCTTATTTGGCTACTACGCGGAGGCGCACACATCCAAATAGAACTAATTACCTTATTCAGCTCACATCCCAATGAATGCTACGCGGAGGCGCACGCATCCACAGTAATGGGAGAACGAATGACTGTCACAAGGTGTACTATCATTGTCTTCATCGGAGCCCGATTCAAAATGAATGCGGCCATTTCCAAAGTCAAGTATTAGTTCAACTCTCTTCTGGCCTGAGTACTCATAGGTCCACATACGTCGGAATGTATTAGACTTAATAAGTCACTCGCCTTTCACATAAACCTGTGAAAGGTGCCTTTGCCATTTTGCCCATTAGGCGAGACTTGCATCTTTCAGTTTGAGTGAATTCAAACGGACTTAAAAAGTCCACACTTGTGAAGTGTTGAAATGCATTTCTCGCTCATTAGGCAAGACTTGCATCTTTCAGTTTGAGTGAATTCAAACGGACTTAAAGTCCACACTTGTGAAGTGTTGAAATGCGTTTCTCGCCTCTGTGCCTTAAATGACAATGCCAAATTATAACTTGGTTTAAATTTAAGTTATAGCGATTAAGCTTACCAACGTAAATATCTGATCCTGAAGGCGTGGATATCCACTCTTCTTCACATGATCCTTGTATTGCTTACAAACCCTTATTCCCGTGTCCTGGCTCATTGTAGTGATAGCAGATCTCCTCCAATTTGTCCTTAGAATTCATAGCAGTTTTGGGAGCTGCTTGAACCTTTGGACGCTTGGGGTGTCTGATATGCCCTGCAAGGAGCCCAGGAGCCTTACCCTTACCCAGATCAGCTTTCTTGAAGCTGACCTTCTTGTTGACCATAAGGACCTCCTTGGTCTTGCCCTTGAGGTTCTTTTCAGCGGTCATAAGCATCCCATGAAGCTCTGTTAAGGACTTGTCCATGTCATGCATATTGTAATTTACTATGAAATCACTATATGTATCTGGAAGTGACTGCAACAGAAAATCCGCAGCCATTTCCACCTGATCATCAAAACCGAGTCTAGTTAGATGTTCCTGAGGACATTTCATCTTCGTGACATGGGGACTAACAAGGTTTCAGCCTTAAGCTTGCAGGAGTTGAGTTCTCTGAAAGTATCATATCTTTCGACACGAGCTTTCTCCTTGAACATTTTCTTGACCTCTGCCTTACAGGTATGAGGGTGATCTGAAACGTTCTTGAACTGCTTCTGCAACTCTGGCATCCTACTGCCCGCCATAATGCATGACTCGTCGATTTGGTTACTAAGGAACTTTGATAAGTATCCTTAGTGCCCTAGCGGCGTTCAACGTTGGCTCAACAGGAGGTTCCTTGGTAAGGATATACCACTTGCGTTCATGCTTGAGTACAAGCCTCAAGTTTCTATTCCAATCTGAGTAATTCACGCCCTTGAGTCTGTCTTCAATCTGGACTCTCAGTGCGCTATTACTCCTTTGTGTTGTGTTTGCCTTTTAGTTCTACATGGTAAAATTAATTAAATTTTAAGTTGGAGATTAAGTTACAAAACACTTGTCTGATTCTAACATTAGAATCTGAACCAGGATCCTATCATACCCTCAATTGAAGTGAACGGAGGCTCACTACTCCAATTGAGAGCATCAAGGTAGGAATACATCCATTTACAAAACCATGTAATTCCTGGCTAGGGTCTGTACTAAAAGTACACGGAATACCCTATACTGATACCCTAGGTCTGCCCTAACTAACAATCGTAGACAAGTCTACCAAGCTTGAACTATGGATAGAACTAATGTGGCTACTACGCGGAGGCGCACGCACCCACACAGAACTACCCATCTCATCCAGACCTTTTCTCTATGAATGTTACGCGGAGGCGTACCGACATCCATAGGGTCAAAGCCCTTTTGAGTGCCAAACTTGGATGGTATCACGCTTGACTTGTAATTATTTGCGTTTAAGTGAATTATAAAAGTCTGATTGCATATCGATACAATCTTAATCTGGAATCATCGATTACAAATCCATGCAAAGATGATCCCTTAGCAGGTTACATGCGAATCTGATTAAATTCCGATTTTAATCTTTGCATGTGGGTGATAGCAAATCATACATAAACTTGTATATTTAAACTATCAAACATTCATACATTCAAACATATAAATGTAACGATAAAATATATGCATAGCTAAGCCCATCTTAAGTTCCTAAGAATCTAGCAATACTGATCCTAAAGACATGGTCTTCAAGATCCAAACTTGCTCCATTCTTGTGAACTCCCACTGGCTTTGAGCCTCCTCCAATCCGAGTCTTCCTCTTGACTTGATTCTTGTGTCGGTCTTCGTGATTACAAATTAAAATAAATAAAATGAAATACAAATCACGACACACAGGCCGTATTTACTACAACCCAAAATTAAGCAACACGCAGGTTGCAAAACCGAAATTAAAATGCAAATCTAATGGGCTTAGCTAGCATCATGTGGAAAACATCATGTTATCAAAGATCATGTATACAATCAACATGCTTATCAAACAAATAAATTTTCCAAATTTTATCTTTCTTAAGTGAGGAAAAATTCCGGTTTATCGAAACCGGACATTTTAACTGATTAATTGAAGGTTTATCGAAACCGAACCAAATCTGAAAATGAATTTTTTAGGGTTTCAAAATATTCTCGCTAACCAATCGGTTCAGCTTGAATCTGGTCGAGCCGAACCGGCTCAACCGAGGTCGCCCGCGGAGGCAACCACGGTGGCCCGTGAGGGCTGCCGAGGTCGCCCGCGGGGCTGACCGTGGTCGGCCACGGGAACGACCATGGTAGCCCGCGAGGGCAGCCATGGTCGCCCCTAGGGCAGACCCTGGTCGCCCGCGAGCCAACCATGGTGGCCCTCACGGGCTGCCATTGTCGCCCGCATGGGCAGACCGTGGTCGCCCGCTGCAGCGACCATGGTCGCCCGCGAGGGCTGCCATGGTCCCCCGTAGGCGACCCTCGTCGGCCCATGTTGCTGACCATGGTCTGCCCTAGGGCATTCCATGGTCCACCAAGAGACTCGACCTGGTCGGCCATGGCTGAGCCATGGCTATCCCGAAACACCCCAAAAAAAATTATTTTCCAATTTCCAAAATCAATCAAATCTGGAAAAAAAATTCGGTTTACATGCATGCTAAGGTGATGAACACATATAAACTCAAAAAAAATCAGATTTAAACATGTAGAAAAATACATAACAACCAAGGCTTTGATACCACTGAAAGAGATCACCACGGGTTCCAATCGATGAATATCATGCAGCGGACGTTATGTAACCGTGGTGATCGAAACAAGCACTGTTCTTAATGTAAATTCAACATGTTATATATATAAATATATATATATATATATATATTAAATCTGAAATATACCTCTTCTAATCGATGAAAACACAAGATTAGTGTTTCTCTATTAGGTCCACACAAGCACCACAACCGAAGAAGGTTTTCACTCAAATTTTTGTTATGAATTTGAGAGAAGCTTGACAACAATGGAAGAAGAAGAGAGAGAGAGAAGTCGGCCTAGAAGGGGGGAGGAAGATGGGAGTGGTTGCTGAAAATTAGAGGAAGTTATGAAAATATTGGAATTTTAATTTGAAAAAATCAAATTGAATTTTTCAAATCAAAATTGCATATCCATCCTCCATAAACCCTCTATTTTTATTTGTTCCCATTCATCACTTAAATCCCTAAATGGTCTTTAGGCCCGTTTAACCAAAACCCAAATCAAACCCATTAAATTGAGTTCTAATTTCGGTTTAGACGAAACGGTTCATTTTCCTCGAATTGATTTCTTCAACTGTCTGGTTAAAACCTTAGGCCAGAAATCTACCGAATCGTTCTCAATTTTCATCCATAATTAATTGTCATGTATCGTGCTTAATGCGTGTGACCCTCTAGGCTCACGAGCAATTGGTAGACTGGTAAAATTACTATTTTACCCTTTCCATCATAAGTGGCCTCTAGCAAATCTAATGTTCGTGATTATCGATTATTCGACTTAACCTGTTATCGTACATCCAGATCAATCAATAGGCATAGAATGGTCATCCTAATTTATCAATCCCTATTTCTTGATATCTGAGATGACTGAAAACTGATACTAAGGTATCACCTGCACGGTCGTGCTCTTTCTTCAGTCATACTCATCAAGTGGCCTAAACGGATATCTTTCTCATACCAAAGTATGAGTGATAAATCCCTCAAACGTCTTTCGAGTTCACTAGTGTAATCAATATCAAAGCCAATCGAAGCCGTTATAGTTACCCTTTTACAGATAACGTTAGACTAGGTCAAACTTAGGTATTCGTTACATAGTGTACACAAAGACTCCTTGGTCTTAGGATATAATGACAAGCTACGATATGTGAGTATCTCATGACTGGATCTATGCAGCATACTCACAATCGGGTTGTCCTATATCATCGACCTGATGATATCTATGATATAACTCCGGCACATACTTTGCCATGATCAGTAGAGCGTGATCACAAGGAGTTGGTCTCATACTGATCGCTTCTTAAAGAAGCTTAGCTGATTAGGGACTCATCAAATGTAATTCTTTCTGATCTATAGTTCTACTATTAGTGGTTACACACATAATGACATAGATCAAATTACATTCGATATATTACTACAACACATTAGTAATATATGCCGATTTATTTATTCGAAAAGATGATAAAACATTACATCTGTAGATCACTTATATATTGGACTGGGGCATAAGTCTAACAAGAACGAGCTATTACCAGTCATATGTCGAGAGGATCCACTATCAAAGTACCAATCATTGCTAGTTGAAGCTTTTAGAGAGGTGTAAGCGATATTTGCTCGATAGTTTACCTCCTTGACTCGCCATTCCTTACGTGGTTGGGCTTTCTTGATGGTGGTCCTTTGTTTGATGAAGCTCCTTCCATATAGACGATAGCAGAAAGGTCGAATGTGACCTCTTCGTCCACAGTAGTGACACACCCAGTTATGCCTCTTGTTCTTTGTCCCAGGAGCGACCAGGGTATGAGGATTTGTGGTCGCTTGATCAGGTATGAAGGTCGGATACATATGACGGGGCATGTGGGTGACAATGTTCTGAGCAACAAAGACGGTGTGCGATGATGAAGCACCTTTCGGATATCCAAGGCCTTCCATATTTTTAGCCAGTTTTCTGATCGAGGGAATTTGATCTAGAGTGTCAGTGTTTGGATTCATCATCTTTACAGACTTAGTGACTTGGTCTAACTCGCTTTTTAACCGAGCCACTTCCTTTTTGAGATCAACAGTAGTTTCGAGAAGTCGTGACTTGTCTTCATTAAGAGAAAGAATGAGAGCATTCTGTTTTTCGATTACCTGAGAGTCTTCAAGCCACTTGACATACCATTCGTTGTATGCGTTGTTGAGAGTTTCATCTGATAGTTCATCATCAGAGTCATACTTCTTTGAAATCTCGGATGGTTGATCTATTGTGGAGACAGTAAAAGTAACATAGTTACTTGTATGCTCAGAGTCACTGTCTTCTTCTTCTTCATCGTCGGTTAGAGAGGCATTGAATCCCTTCTTCTGTTTCTTTAAGAAGTTAGGACATTCTTTCTGCATGTGCCCATACCCCTCACATTCAAAGCACTGAACTCCTTTTTCTTTTCCTGATCGTTCACCACGTCTACAATTGTTATTAGTGCTCTCAAAATTCTGGAACTTGTGCTGAGGCTTGTCTCTAACTTCTCGGGTGACATTCTTTCTTGTCATCTGGTTAAATCTCTTCATGACTTTATTGTAGTTTTTGGCCAGCATAGTGATAGTCTCATCAATTTCACTATCCGAATCAGAGTAAGCCAATTTTTTCTGCTTTTGGGTAGAACTTTTGAATGCTACACCTTTATGCTTCTTCTCGATAAACAGTAGGGAGAGCTCGAAGGTCATAAGGGATCCCATGAGCTCATCAAACTTCAGCGTCTTTAAGTCATGAACTTCTTCTATGGGCGTGATCTTCATCTTGAATCTGGAACTTAGGGCTCTCAGTGTTTTCTGACTAAATCTTCATCGGTCATAGGCTTGCCGAGTGAATATGATTCATTGGCTAGATCCTTGATACGAACATTAAACTCAGCTATAGTTTCGTCTTCATTCATGGTAAGGGCTTCAAAGTTGGTCGTGAGGTACTGTAACTTTTGCTCTCTGACTTTGGATGTACCCTCATAAGAAACATCAAGAGTGTCCCAAGCAATTTTGGCACTTGTGCAAGTGTTGATAAGTCGAAAAACATTCTTGTCTACTCCATTAAATATGGCATTGAGTGCATGAGAATTACCTAGGGCGGCTTCATCTTCTTCCGCGCTCCACTCTTTTTCTGGTTTGATTTCCTTGAGCATCAGCATAGTGAGGTTCCTCCCACCCATTGATGACAGCCTTCCAGGTTTTGCCGTCGAGAGACTTCAAAAAGACACACATCCGTGCTTTCTAGTACCCATAGTTAGTTCCGTCGAGCACCGGTGGTCGATTGACAGATCCTCCTTCCTTTGAGTCCATATTAGCTACTCAGAATCTTTGCAGGAAAATCACCTAAGAGATAAGGTGCCCCCTCTGATACCAATTGAAATTCTGATTCGTAGCGGAGTCAAGAAGTCGAACACAAAGTCGCAACTTTTGTGTCGACAACTTGCCTAAAACGCAAACTGTAGTTTAAACAATAAACAAGCAATAATAACGACACCAGAGATGATTACCCAGTTCGATGCAACGTCACCTACATCTAGGGGCACTTTGCCAGTGGAAAGGTTTTCACTATATGGTAGTCAATAGTACAACTTCAAGCACCAACTAGCTATCACACAAGCTATTGTCCTAAGCTACTATAAATCTCACCGTGAACAACCTCGACCAGGGTCCTCTCCCCCTGTCTTTGAGATCCTCTCAATTCCACCCTTCGAGCAAGCGCCTATGCGCTAAAAAATTATGCCAACACTAAACGTAGCAACACTAGGGAAATAAAGTGGCAGAGAAATGGTAAATTCGGAAGACACGAGCCATGGCAAAACCGGGCGTTTTGGGCCGTGGGCCTGTGCATGAGAAAATGGCACGCGAATCGAGAAAACCCTAGTTTTTCGTCGATGTCGTATTGGATTTTGTTTGATAAGTTTGAGAAGAGGTCGGATAATAATTGGACGCGGCACGGGACCACATGGCCGAAGCAATTGGGCTCCGACCCATGCGGCCCAAAGTGGCCGACCCATTAGTGGCCCAATGGTGGGCCCATTTATCCACTATCTTTGCTAATGTGGCATTATAGATAAGTATGATGAATTATGTGGTGATAATTAAAAGTGAATTACTTGGACATAATTCATCCAAATCACTTGGCCACATTTCATCCAACTCTTCAATAAAATCAAGAGCTCTCCACCATTTTCATACATGTTCTTCTTCTTCCTTTCTTACCAAAACTCTGCCCGTTTTTTCTGGATCAATAGTCGAACTACATGGACTTTCATCCTAGTAGACGGTTGTGTAGGCGCCTTGGAGGCTCAAGTCCATATTTGCTATATTCGGTGGTCTCTCGGTGTTTCGAGTCTCAACTAAAGAAACCGTCTAGAATCTGTCCAGCACTGTCCAGTAATTTTTTTTGCTTCAGACGGAGGTCTTGCTATTCGAACTGAGTTTGATGCGAAACAAAAAAATTGTCGAAAATTAGTTGGGTTTTACTCTCCAAAAAGAACCGAAACATTTGGACATCTGTAGCTCAAGATATGGAGCTTCAAAGTGGGATTTTTCTGCAGGGCAGTTTCACGCTAAAACTCGATAACTTCTTTACTTTTGGATCTAACTTGAGTAGTCGATCTTGTGAAAGTTCGGGGCTGTTTTGTCTTGCTTCCACTGCGATGACTCTGATATGGATTCCCTGGAACCCAACATAATCTTCTTCTTATCATGCTCCTAATTGAATCTACAAAACTGCTCAAATGAGCTCCCAATGTTAAAATATACATTAAATTTCATCCTAGAATTGATTTGAATTGCAATTAGAAAGAAGAATCCTTTAAATTGATTTGAATTGCACAATGTGAGTTTATGTATTCAAATATTGATTTGAATTGCACAATGTGAGTTTCTGGATTCGAATCTTGATATATACAAATTTTTCTTTCGTATGATGACAAAAGGGTTAAAAGACCAATCACACAGCTCCCCAAAAGTTAGTCAAGAACAGAAGGTTTTCCTGATTCGTTAATAAAATAAAAAGAAAGAAGAAGAAATAGGCCAAAGCTAAATAAGAAAAATTAATAAATAAGCAGTCAGACCAAACTAAAATAGAAAAAAGATAAATAATATAAAATGAGAGAGACTTAACATGATCCCAAATCTTTCTCTTGCAACCGAAAATGAAAAATCATACCTCAAACTCAAAGAAGCCAAAATACAAATCTATTCACTTCAAAACATCCCATTGCCTACAAGGCTTCGTTTACAAGTTGTCACCATAAGACGATAACTTGCACTCACCCTATTACTGAACCTCTCAAATTCCTGTGTTTCAAGGTTGTAACAATAAAGATTTTCCTCATTGACCTTCAATAAGACTTTGTTCCTGCATGCCGAGTAACACTCAGGAATTAGCTTCATATAAGGCTCGTTGGGTTCAGATTCGTTGAATACGGTATGAGTACCTGATATTGAAAACAATTTAGTCCAACTCTGTTCGGCTTCATCATAGCATGCCTCATCCAGCACCCAAATATCCGTCCTCATCTCCTAAAGTCTTCACAAACCCACGTGCAAACCAAACACAACTTCTCGTCGAACGCAGCCATTTCAACGAATTCACATGCTTTGTAAGCAAAAGCGGGAGTTTTCTCCCTGGAGAACTCCTCTACTTGAAGATCAAAACAAATAATCATATCTTGTGAATATTCCAAGTGCCAAGACAGAACATTATTGGCATACACCCCTGTAAGATCCATTTCACATCCAAGGCCATCAAATTGGAATTTTGATTCAATTTTCCTCCACGTATCATTGACATAGTAAATCATAAGAGTATTATCAGTTTCAGTAGGTTTGGTGATGGTGACTAGCTTGTAACACTCTCGATCATAATCGTACCCATAACCACTGAAGTGAACCTTCTTATTGCCAGCCGGGTTTGGAGGACCATGAGGTACTTTCCAGTCGATGGGTTCAACAAGGCAAGGGAATGTGTGTTGAATTGCCGAAGAACAAGGAGTCCGTCACAGGAGGCAACTATGTCAGCATCTCTACGAGGCTGAGCATTTTTGTAGTCAAAAGGATTGCAAATTTCTTGGAGACGATCGTTTTGGTCTTCTAATGTTATATTATATTATTATTAGGGTTAGTGCCCATTAGGGTTAGCCCGAGTTTTCTTATTCTATATTGTATTGGACTTCCTATTTAGTATGGTTTATACTCCCCCTATTGTATTAGATCAATCAAGAATAATATTAAAGTTAACATCTAATGACTCGAAAGCGGACTAGTAGTTGTAGAAGTTGGGATATAAACCACCGTGACGATCATGCACTCTTCGAAGGACAACCAATGGTAGGTCTGATGAGGCCTTGAACTGAAGGTTAGAGAGATGCAAATCGAAGGAGATCAAAGAAAACCATGACTTGGAGACGCACTTGAAGCGCATGAGATGTTTGACTGCAAGTCGGCTAATGATTTCAATGATGAGATCAGTCGATAAGGTTTTGTTTTCAATTATCAAACTAATTTTTATTCCCAAACAACCAAATGCGGCTGCAACATACATAAAACAAATCATTCTATTCTCTGAGCCATGAAACAGATAATATTTCAAAATGACTTTGTTTTGACATAAACCAATAAATTATGAGGATAATGTCAGCTGACTATTCCAAAATTTGACACATTTTCACCTAATTACTTCTAAAAAATTTTGATATTGTGTGTGCTCTGAATTTGCAAAATTGTCATTGTTAGTACCCAATACTCATTTTGGTCCAAACTCTATTAAATTTTGAGGTTAAAAAGCTTCAATACCCCTGTATTTATTTTAAATTTTCAAGATGTGCCTTTTTGAGGCTCTCTTTCCTTACTCCCTAACCCTTGTCCATATCACACCCATTTTGCTAAATCAACCCACAACACATACAAACATGGCTTTAGTTTGCTAAAATTATCTTTTATTTGAATTGTTGAATTCGAAAGAGGCAACTGTAGCGCACGCGCCACTCACTCCACAGCAACTTTCCGGCTAGGTAACTCCGGAACTTTTGTTCAGTTCTCTGTCTCAGCTCCTATTTGCATGATTAAGAGAAAGCCAGCTCAACTGTACTACATAGGTTTTGAAGATTTGAACCTATAAATTAGGTGTATTTGACTGTGTATCTCAAATTTCTTAGTGTATTATGCGTTTGTATGAATTGTTGCTAGCAACAAATGAGATGGTTGAGGAAAGAAATTGTGTTTCTGGGAAATTTTGTAAACCTAGGAGAGTTTTGAGGCTTATGGATGTTTAGAGAGTGAATTGGAGGATGAAATGTTTAGTGGATTCTGTATGTTCTTTGTAGTCGCTATGCGGAAGATATTTGATTGCTGTCTTGGTTAATCATGGTCAAATTGGGGAATGATGAAGTTGTTGATCATCAGAACCTCTTAAAAGCACAAATATTTTGAGGGAATTCTCGAATTGTTGTGTGTATCGGGCATATTAGGTTTGTGATATTGTTTATGAAAATTAAGGGAAATTGTTCTGAATGGAGAGAACGGGTTAAGAGATTCAATGCAGCATTTAGCTACAAGTTAGACACCGTCCACTCCATTGCAAACATCTTATGCAGATGGCTTATTTGTGATTTTAAGTATGTGTGGCATACAATTTGTATTGATGACTATCTTTCCTGATGTAGCGCAGTACTGGTTATGTCAATACGACAATGGATTGGAGATATAGTGCAGTACTGGTTATGTCAATAGGACAACGGATTGGAAATGGAGGAAGGAGAGGGAGGAAGGAGATTAGGAGAGAGAAGAAGGCTCAAAAGGGCACATTTTGAAAATTTAAAATAATTATAAGGGTATTTTAGTATTTTCACCTCAAAATTGAAGGACCGAAATGGGTATTAGGTACTAGGTACTAACGGAATTCAGGGTACCCATAATGTCAAAAATAAATTTAGGGTAGTTAGGTGAAAATGTGTCTAATTTTGGGGTAGTCAGCTAACATTATTCCTAAATTATATGGATAATTGCAGGTGATTACTCTTATATATTGCTATTTTTTAGGTGGGTACTTCTAAATTTTTTTTTCATTTAACTATGCTTAAGATGTGCAAAATTTTTAGTTTGCACTTTCTGTCCAATTCTATTATTTTTTAACGTTTTTTATATGTGAAATGACTAAAATACCTTTAAGGGGTTAAATGAGTTATTATAATTGAAATGACTAAAATGCCCTCACCTATTTTTATAATTTTCAAACATATGTCATCCTCTCTCTCTCATTTCATTCATCCTCTCTCCTAGGGGTGCTCATTCTCGGTTAACTGGTACTGGCACCAGCAACCGACAACCGGATCGGGCATGGTCGGTTTTTAAAAATTGGAACCGAGCCGACCTGAACCGGGACGCCGGTTGACCGAAAAATGCCACCGATTTTCTGGTGTACTCGAAATCGGTCATGAGAAATAAAATTTGTCAAAAGAAAATCAAAACTAAGACCTAGGTCCTAGAAAATCCCAAATCTTACAACATGTTCAACGTCCATGCCTCTAGTTTCTTTGAATTCATCCATATAAAAAAAATAGGAGATGAAAAGAAAAGATGTAGAGATGGAGATGGAGATGGAAGGGTTGGATCTGGTTCGTCGTTGCCGAAATGGATTTGGCTCATCGTCGTCGGACTGATTGATTTGGTTCATCGCTGAAGATTGGGGCTCTTGCATGACTGAGATATTTGGTAAGAAGAAGAGATGAGAAAGAAAGAGAAGAGAGAGTGGAGAAGTGAATCGGTGAGAGTGGAGAAAGGAGAAGAAATGAGTGGTGTGGTGGAGATAGAGATAAGGTTGTGTGGTAGAGGTAGAGATAAGGGTTGTCTGGTAGGGATGACGAAAAAATTCGAACCCGACGGGTACCTGATCAACCTGCCCCGATCAAAATGGGTGAAACCCAAATTTTTGTGGGTTCGGGTCTGGTTCGGATTTTTTGAACGGGTTTTTGAGCGGGTGCAGGTTGACGTATACCCGATCCGGTTTCGATCCGCACCCGTTCAAATTTTTTTTAAATAATTTATATGGTAATATTGGGAAGAGATTAAATAAAAACCATCTCTTAGACGAGAATATAAGAACTATTCTCATCTATAGGATGATAATAATCAATGGTTTTGATTATTTCATTTATTTCATTGATAAATAAATGAAATAAGGATAAAAAAGGTATACATGTCAATGTAATTCATTCCAAAAATAAAACTTTAACTCATTCTCTCCTATTTCATAAAATCAGCGTATCCATTTCACTCTACAATCTAATTATCTTTAGATTGATTTCATCGGTTTCATGTGTTTTCTCATTTTCATTGGTATCATTTTCATGACATCGGTTTCATGTGCAAAAAGGGAAACATGATCGATGAAATGAAACGTGTAATTGAATAAATGAAAAGTAAATTCATAACAATGAGTCCCGCATCATGAAAAATTATTGTAAAATTGTTCAATCGTAAAAATTAAATTGTAAAAAAATGAAATAATAAATCATGATGTAGCAAAACTTTTGTGAAATTGCAAAGAAATGAAATAATAAATCATGAAATTCTGTTCTTAAAAAAAAGTCATGAAATTGTGCAAATCATGTAATCATACAAATAAATCATGAAATAATAATTTTTGTGTGTAAATCGTGTAATTATAAAATTAAATTTATGAAATAAAAAAAATTATGAAAGAGAAAAAAATTGTGCAATTGTAGTAATCTAAAAAAACAATAAAATTGTTTCATTGAAAAAAATCAATGAAATCATCAATAAGAAAATAAGAAATAAATTAATACATAATTAATTTGATTAAATGTCATAACTTATAAAAGGAAATAATTAAATGATTTAATCATATAAAAATGCGAATATGCCCTTACATTTGTGTTAAAAAAACTAAAATAAATAGTAACTTGAGAATAATTACGTTCAGCTATCATTAATGAGTTAACAAAAATCCAATTCATTCAATTTTTCATCTGACAGTCACAATTAGTTCTTATTTTTTCACGTAAAGAGTGAGTTCTCATTTGATTATGATCCTGGTAATATTATGTATTATAATTTATATCAGCAATCACTGTTTAACAAAAAACGTTAAAATCTAAATTTTAACTACCCAATCACGCAAAAAACTAAAATAATATAATATAACATCTATTTATATTATTATTTTTGCTTGTATTGTAAAAAAATTGTTAATTAAGTTCATATTTGAATATCCGGGTCGAATTTCGGGTTTATGAGAAAACCCGTACCCGACAGGTTTTTTACGGGTCGGGCACCCGCTCAAATTGGCCGAGTTTCTTGCGGGTCGGGGGCCCGTTGGAAGTGAGCGGGTCCGGGTGCGGGTTGGGCCGAATCCGACCCAAACCCAGCCCGTTGCCATCCCTATTGTCTGGTAGAGATAGAGCCACGTGGCACATGATAAACTATAACCGGTTTGTTTGGTTAACCGTGGTTTTCGTTCATCAAAACTGAAAACCGAATCAGACCTTACTGTTCTTAAGAAATTAGAACGAAATTGTTTCGGTTTTTGGCCGGTTTTGGTTCTGCTCAGTTCCGGTCGGTTTTTCGGTTCTCGGTTTATTTTGAGCACCCCTACTCTCTCATCCCTCTCCCTCTCTCTCACCACTGATTCCAGAAAATTAAATCTCAAAAATCAATCCCAGAAAATTAACGGGGTGTATTCAATCATGATTTTAATGGATTTAAGAAGTCTTTTCAAGTCTTGTGATATTCAATCATGATTTTAAAAATACTTTTAAAGTATTCTGGTAATCAATCATGCTTTAAAAATATTTTTAAAGTCTTGTGGTATGTAATCATGACTTTAAAAAAATTTTAAATTTAAAGTTATTCTAAAAGTTAATGTTTGAGAAATGGATGACTTTAAATTATTTTGAAAGTCTTGGTAGACATAACACTCTTTTAGAAATATCATCTCCAATCATGAGATTTTCAAAATCATTCCATTAAAATCATCAAGACTCTTTATATATTTAAAAGAATCTTATGAATTTTAAGAATTTTAAGAATTCATGAAGTTTTTAAAGTCATTCAAAATCCTTTAAAATTCGAATTGAATACACCCCTAAGTCTTCTCTTTCTCACTCTACTCTCTTTCTCTTCTCTCTCCTTCCCGTCAACGTTTCCCTCAAGCTCTTCCGCGGCACCGGCAAGGCGGCGTGGATCGCCAAAACTACCTTCATCGTCCTCGTCGTCCCCGTCATCTTCACCACGGATTGCGAGGCGCAGGTCAACGAGATGGAGGTGCAGCAGGTCATTCTTCTCGGCTCCCCCACCGCCGGATCGATCGCCTAGGGTCTCTGCTCAATTTTTGCCTAAAGTTTGGGTCTCTTACGTTAGGGTTTTGTTTACTGTTATGGAGTAGATTTTGGATCCTGTGCTTTGCTGATGGAGATATACAGAAGTTGAGATTTACTAATTGGATTTTGAATCTTGTGCTTTGCTGATGGAGATATATAGAAGTTGAGATTTACAAATTTAATGAATTTACTTCATATTTGTTCTGATGTTCCCAATTCGAGAGAGCTTAAAAGCTTGCTTTTTTATTGTTCCGACTTTATATTGCTTCATACTTGTTTGTGATTTTAGCTCTGTTTAGTTGAGCAAACTCTTTTGCATACATGATTTTGTTTTTCCATATTAAGATCTATGAGGTCTTTTAACAGCCATTTAAAAACCAATCAACCTAAAGGATTGAAAGAATAATGGTAATGAACTCTATGGGATCTAATAATTCATTACTCACTTGTTGTTCAGCAGAGCAGGCAAAAGTTGGTCTAAAAATAATCATCATTCTTCATCAAATGTAAACATGTATATGTAAGTGAAAGTGAGAGTAAGTTATTCACTCTTATTGCCAAATTTCGGTTTTGCATCTGCTCTTCGACTAATACTATAGGGTTGAACGTTGTACGCATACTGCTGGAGTACAGAAAAGACCACCATTTCAATGCATACCAATGTGTTCTGAATAGCTTCCTCGATGTGCTCCACATCTAGCCAGAAATGATGAGATTGGATCAAGTCCGCGGCAACTAGTAAGTCCAGAAAAATTCCCTGCAACTCACAAAATTATGATTGTGTAAAAGTCGCTAGGCGCTAGTCCACACAACCACCGGAGATTACAAGGTATCTGGATAGGGACCGACTACAACAATCGCTCCAGTCTTGTAACCAGTCTCCTCTACATCAGCAGCCTGAGACCTTTCTACATCACCTCTAGTCTCCCTTTTGTCTTTCTCACCCCCCATTGGGATGGCTCCCGTATATGTTCTGGGTAGTTTTTTTTTAACAGGGTTGTTTTAAACTTATGTTTTCTTCTGTACTTTGTCTTTTCTTGCAATAAATTTCCGTAGCTTATCAAAAAAAAACAAGGTCAAATTGATCAAATATAAGTATCTCAACCTTAAATTTGCTTTCGAGGTTTATAGAACTCTAAACCATCTATATTTTGTTCAAATTTGCACGAGTAATAACGTTACATATAAAATTGTTATTGTACATTGTGCACAGTTAAATCAAAATCATTATCTAATTTTCAGTGTTTTAACAGTCTCCAACTTTTCTGATTAGTCCCTTACTAATACTCTGTTAATCACCAGTTAATTCTTTAATCCGATTAATCCCCAGAAGGTCTTCACTGCCCGACTAGCGCCTAGTGTTTTTTGGAACACTGCGATTTTCTAATGTTATATGCTTAGAAGAGTGACAAAATAGATATGTGATTGTTCAGTTGTTTGTCACTGTTTCTTTTGTTTGTTCAGCTTCTTGTTAAAGAAGTATTAGTCTACCATTGAAATATATGGAGTTGGCAATAAAACTATACCTGCCAAAAGCAGAAGAAAACAATACCCTTGATGCACATGAACTTTACGAGTGGCTTGTGAGGCTCCAACTGCTTTGCAAAGACGTGGAAGAAGATCACCAGAGAGTAGAGTGCGAGTGAAACTGAAATGTTGAGAATTATGGTAAGCGTCCAGCTCACCCAACTTGTGTACACATCGAGAATTTGTAGTGTTATCATCACAACAGAACATACTGGTCGTATGACTACAAACTGCCATGTCCAATACTTGAGGAGCTTCAGTTTATGAAGGTCTAATCTGAAAGTACGAGGCTGAAGTTTGCCAAACCACAAGATGAAATAAAATAATTTCAGCTCAACCAAGTAAAACCCCAATATTTATTTGACAAAACAGTATAAGAATTAGCATGGATGATGTTCAAGTTCAAATTCATATTCATATAATTTATCTATGTATAAAAAGGAAACCAACGACAACATGTTGAGTTTTAAATGCTTTGCAATCAATTTTGGATTTTGACTAAAGAACATGTAAGGATTGTGATTTTTTGAGGGATTTATTATTGTTTTATTTTCTTTCTATGTTTGTGTGAGTCATTTCGAGGTAACTTTAGTCTTAGATCAAACCTACTCAGGCCGGAACGGGCACGGGTTTGGTAGACCACCTGCATTAATTAGCTCCTCTACTAGGATATTCTATAACTAGCTGAGCCTGCCTTATACTTCTCACATTGAGAATATCATTTTCCTTAACAAAGTTCTGACTCATATTTAATTACCTATTTGTATTTAGATCAAACATATTTAACTTTTAACAGATCACCAACAAACATAAACGGGATGTTATCTTTAATCTCGGACGGAGCAGCAAACATAAATACTAATCCTATTGATCTCACTACAGTATCAATATTTGGGATAAACTATAATCAAGATTATGTACTATTACCTGGAAAAGAGTAATTGGGAATGAATGATGAACCTCTGTTCCCTTAATTTCATCAGGCACAATATAATTGCTTATAGAAATATTCAGGTAACTATACACCAAGGCCAAGAACTTAGCAATCACCTACAAACATGAACCACCAACATCAGCAAAAACCAGCGCTCTAAAAAGCGTTAAACGCTAGTCGCGAAGATGGCCTTTTAATAATTAGTCGGATTAAAGAATGATCAGGATTGATTAAACAAGTCGGGAATTTTCAGAGCACTGATAAAAAGAGACACAAATCCAAAAACAGAGATACACAATCTGGGTACTCACCAGAGCCTCATAACACTCCTTAACTGACTCCAAAAAGGTGAAGAAGACTCTGCTTTCGAGCACACAAACCAGACCCACAAAGGAAACAATGGCATAAATAGGAGCCATGAGGATGATAATGACTATGGCCTTTTGCTCCTTAGGGTTCGTCCAGTTACACAAGTGTTGAGTTACCAACTTTATCGTCAAAATCATTGAGACAGTCACACAAATTGCAGATCCATAGAGAGCAATTTCCCCCCAATTCAGAGAAGAATCATCCATTGCTGTACAAGTGATGACAACAAAACCCATATCAGAAAAATTATTAATAATTCATTTCTCTCAAATTTGATCGCTACAAATTACAGATGTTTTATGATAGTATTAGGTTTTGGAAACATTACCGAATGTGTTGAATCAAATCAAGAATAGTGAAGGTGCTGTGAGGTAAAGAGTCTTAGAGATCGAGTCACAAGAAATTTTGCCTTGTTTTGAAGTGAGGTGGATCTATAAGAGGTGACACGTGGAAGAGTGCAAGTAAGTAAGGCGTCAAAAGAACTTGGCACGTGGAGGTGACACGTATCACCTCGATTTGTCACTATTCGTGTCTGTGGAGTAACCTTCATCTGACAATGATGATAGGTTTATTGGAGGGACAATAACATGTACTAGTAGGGTTGAGCATGGGCCGGGTCGGGCACCCCGGCGTTGATAATTGGGCCCAACTCGGGCTTAGCGGGTTAATAGGTTTGTAGCCCGTTCCCAGCCCATCAGTATGCATGCCCGCTGATGTGTGTGGCGGGTTGAACCCGGGCGGGTACCGGGTTAGCCCAACCCGGCCTACTGATATGTCCTTAAAACTTGTCTAAAAGCCCAAACGAATTTTTGTGAAAATAATATCAGTTTTTAAGCTCCATTTCAAGAGCACATGTTTTTAATATATTGTGTCTTTACTATACCACTGCTCTTTCAGAAGATCATAAAATTCATTATCCATTATTAATATATTTGTACTTATTATGTTGGTTTCATCCATTTTTAATCAATTTTGATATTCTGTATTTGCAAATCTATTTTATATATAATGGGAATAAGGAATGGTTTGGGAGTGACTGTTGTTGTGACATCTGACTTCTTTGTAGTTTGACATATGGCGATGAGATATATATGTTTATAGTATATGGTGTGATTGGTTTTTTTGTGGGGTTGACACCTGGGTTCTTGATATGCGTGAATGGGATTGGTGTGGTGGCGTGAACGGGTGTTTTTTTTTTTTTTTGCAAAACAGTTTTGGTAACCGCCTTAGACTTTATCTTATGTGTTTATAAATTCTTGTTTTTTTCTTGAATTGTTGTTTTCATTAGTTATTGTTATTTATGGATTATGTGTATTCTTGATTTGTTTATGTGGATTCTGTGTGTAATCTTGGGTTTTTGATGTTGTTGGGAGTGCTTGTTTTGGTGACAATTGGCATTTTGGAGTTTGACATATGGAGTTAGGATTTGTATATAATTGTGTTGAGTTTTTGTGGGGTTGACACTTACATTTTTCTTTTCTATTGTTTTTAAACATATAGCTGCATTCTTCCATTCTATTTTTTATTAATTCTTAAGTTGGTTATTGGCCGTTGTTTTTTTTAGAGTAACCATCATATCAAAACATGCCACATGTTTTAGAAAAGTGATAAATACAATGTATACTAATTTTAATTTTTGAAAGGTTGTGATGAGTTATTTGTATATTTGGTGAATCGTCACATCTTCAACAATATTTAAGGGGGACAATAACCATATCAGAGAAAGATGAAGAAAGAGGAGAAACAATTATTATGGATCAGTCATATCAGAGAAAGATGACCATATTAGAGAAAGATAAAGAAAGAGGAGAAAGAATTACATATATAATGGGAATAGGGAATGGTTTGGGAGTGACTGTTGTTGTGACATTTGGCTTCTTTGTAGTTTGACATATGGCGATGAGATATATATGTTTATAGTATATGTTTATAGTATATGGTGATTGGTTTTTTTGTGGGGTTGACACCTGGGTTCTTGATATGCGTGAATGGGATTGGTGTGGTGGCGTGAACGGGTGTTTTTTTTTTTTTTTGCAAAACAGTTTTGGTAACCGCCTTAGACTCTATCTTATGTGTTTATAAATTCTTGTTTTTTTCTTGAATTGTTGTTTTCATTAGTTATTGTTATTTATGGATTATGTGTATTCTTGATTTGTTTACGTGGATTCTGTGTGTAATCTTGGGTTTTTGATGTTGTTGGGAGTGCTTGTTTTGGTGACAATTGGCTTTTTGGAGTTTGACATATGGAGTTAGGATTTGTATATAATTGTGTTGAGTTTTTGTGGGGTTGACACTTCACATTTTTCTTTTCTATTGTTTTTAAACATATAACTGCATTCTTCCATTCTATTTTTTATTAATTCTTGAGTTGGTTATTGGCCGTTGTTTTTTTGTAGAGTAACCATCATATCAAAATATGCCACATGTTTTAGAAAAGTGATAAATACAATGTATACTAATTTTAATTTTTGAAAGGTTGTGATGAGTTATTTGTATATTTGATGAATCGTCACATCTTCAACAATATTTAAGGGGGACAAAAACCATATCAGAGAAAGATGAAGAAAGAGGAGAAACAATTATTATGGATCAGTCATATCGGAAAAAGATGACCATATCAGAGAAAGATAAAGAAAGAGGAGAAAGAATTATTATGCAATTATTATGGATCTGACAATTGTAACCCGAGTTAATTCGCGGCGTACAGTTGATTTTGCGTCGTGCCAGAACTCCCTTTCCTTCTCGAGTAGCCGTCTCTTACCTATTACTGATCTCTTTCTCTGCCGCAGCCTCACGCCGACCCGTTCTTCCGCCAAGCTGCTCTTCGGGACCTACATCTCCGTCCTTTCCCCGGCTCACCCATGGACGCACTATCCCAGAGGTCCGTGCTTCGAATTTTTCATACGGGCATGATTTTTTTTGCTTCCGCCTCAAAATATTTTCAAGATTTGTTTCAATTTTAGTTTTTTGCGGCATGTGGCTTTCCCTTTCAACTCTAATTTTTGCGTGCATTTTATTTTGATGGGTTCAATTGAACTCAATAATATTTCTTTATATTTTTTTCTATTAACATTTCTGCAGGTTGATGTTGTCATATTGTAAGTTGGGTTGGGAGGGGTGTTTGGTGTTTGATACAACAAATGTAGACGATTACAGTTATTTGAGGGGAATCTCTAGACTCATCTCACATTAGAACATATTGTCATTTATAATTTTTCATTTTGTTTAGTTAATGACACACACTTATGCCAATCAAGAAATCCTTAAACTACTGACTTGTCTAACTATTTATGCCATCACATTTCAATTTCAAGAACCAATTGTCAGTGCAATATATATATATATATATATATTTCCTTGGCTATGACTATCTCATCCTCTCTTCCTTGCCCGTTTTCGGATATATTATTCATAGCTTTAGCGTGTCTTCATGTTGTTGCCTTATTCGATTTATGTGATTTTTAGTTACATTTTCAACAAAGCACTACTAATTATAAGGATGGAACTTGAATGTTAGGTTACATCAGTGCATGGTTTTCTTTAAAAATAAGTGTGTGTTCCGCGTTTGATCATAACATCTCATTAATCATTTATCATTTATCTAATGGTGATAATATGCTTTCAGTTTGCTTTTGTTGAAGCTTCGTAGACGTCTGCTCATATCAAATTTGTATTTTTTTTATATATATTTAGGTACGAAATTTAGATATGATGTTCAATGTTATGAATGGATGTGATAAGAAGAATGTGTGTTATGATATGTATCACACCTCGTGCCTACAAAGGAAGATTTTGGATTACTTCAATGGAGATGATGATGGTGATATCCCGATGGTTCAAAGCAGGTTAGTGTACTTCTTTAGCCAGTGTAGATAGATGAGAAGATGAGATGTTTGTTTATTTCTTAGTTTTTATGTGATTCTTAGTTATGGTAACCCTCATATTATATATTTATGATGTACAACAAGAATGAACTTCACCCTCAATTTTTGTGTTCTTTTGTTTGAGATATTGATGAATAAGATTGATTTCTATTGATTTTGGATTTAGTTATGAGTTCCGCGATTTCGATAAATTTTGGGGATTTTGATTTTGGGAGATATTAATTTTGATTTTGGGAGATATTAGGTCCACGGTCTGGGAAACAAAATTATGTTATATAGTTTAAATGAAATCATAATACAGTTTAAAGGAAACTGATTTTTGGTAAAGTGTCATTTAAAATTTGAAGGTGATAGTTCTTGGTGCCCAATGATACATAAATGTGTTTTTCTTTATTTTGGACATTTTCTTGATTGGATTCTGAGTGAAGTCAGTGGTACTGCTTGTGAAAAGTGGATGTGTTGCTAACTTAGACAAGGAACTGAGAGTTCCTAGATTGGATTTTTTTTTTGTAAAGAGTCATACGATCTAATTATTGAGTTAACCTTGCAATGGATTTAGGGAAAATGCAATCTCTTGTCATATTTTTTTGGGTCCCTTCACCTATAATTTGAAGAAAACTCTAAATTGTACGTGGTTTGATCTAAACTTACTTTGTTATTGCATACTCAATATTAGGTGGCCATATTTAGAAAGTTTGTTGTAACTTGTAACTCTTCGTTTAAGAATTTGATTTTGAAGGTGATAGTTTGCTTGTGGGTTTTTATGTAGAATGAATCTCATTGTACCAGCTGATTAGGTGTGTATAGAACAAATGACGACTTCATGATTCATGAGAAAAAAATTGTGGATGTCATAAATGTGTTTGTTGAAACATTTGGTATAGCTCAGTCTTAAAAGTTAATTACACATTTGTACTAGCAAACCTTGATGATACTAAAGACTATTTCTTAGCCATTTTGCCTATTTATTCCTACGTTGAATTTTTAGGCCCTCAAGGAGGTATACCCTCGTGTTGCTCTTGCCAAGAGGTATATGTCTTTTAGTGTCAGAGGTATACTAAAGCACTGAATGTCTTGCCAAGAGGTATATGTCTTGTGTTGCACTGAATGATCCATTCACTAAAGCATTGAATGCTTTAGGGATATTAAGTGTTATATTTAGGATATTGGAGTTCGGGTTCTGAGTCAAGGAAACAATGAAGATCAAAGTGGCTCAAATACACGAGCAGAGACCTTGATGGTGCCTAGAGTTGTTAACACCTTGATTTTCTTGCAACTTGGCGGACTCGGAGCCGAAGCGAGGCCAACATGAAGCTTCCATCCAAAGGCTAGAAGAAGTAGCAACAAATAAGCATGGCTGCCAAAAATATTTACTGAAGATATTTGGTAAAATATTTAATTTAATTAATATATTTAGTAGAAGTAATGTATGCATGATTATAGAGAAGTTGGAAACTATAATATAATAGAAACAATTGATGAATGGTTGCATATTGAAGTTAGTGATTATTAAATAAAATGGAAAGAGGATAAGAAAGAATGATTTCTATACTTTTCACAAATTTAATCAAAAGAAGATTTGGTTTAAACAAGTATTTGAATAATATATTTAAAAGTAATTTTCTTATAATTTTCTATTTATAATTATCAAGAAATTTAGGGACATTTTGAGACATTTTAAGATATTTAGGACATTCGGTGCTTTGGGGACATTTTGGAAATTTTCGGACATTAGGTTTTTAGGACATTAAGTTTTGGGGGCATTCGGGACATTTCGAGACATTCTAAGATGTTTAGGACTTTAGGGACATTCTTAGATATTTATGACTTTAGAAATTATGGGTCATTCTTTAATATTTGGGTCATTCGGTGCTTTAGAACATTATGAGAATTTTGGGTCATTCAGTTTGATATTATGAGATATTTGTGACATATCGAGACTTTTTTGAATTTCGGGTCATTCGGGAATTTCAGAATTTTAGAGACATTTGTGACTTAATAACATTTCAACGCATTAGATATTCAAGACATATTGGGTCATTTGGGACGTTAAGGACATTAAGGTATATTCGGACATTTCAAAAAAAGGGACATTACGGACATTTCAGACATTTCGAGACATTCTAAAATATTTAGGACTTTAGAAGAGACATTTTGGGACATTATGAGATATTTGAGACATTTAGTGCTTTAGGGACATTTTGAGACTTTTGAGACATTAGGCTTTGGGGCATTTAGGATATTAGTGGCATTTCGTACTTTTAGGGCATTCGGAATATTTCAGGACTTTCTTGAATTTTGGGACTTTAGGGACATTTCAAGACATTGGGCTTTCGGGACATTGCGACCTTTTCGAGACACATTAGGACATCATAAGATATTTAGGACTTTAGGGGGGTTTTGTTACGTAATAGATTTTTCATGACTTTCAAGAAATTATGAACATTTTGAGATATTATGTTGTGACTTCAGGGACGTTCAAGACATTTAGGCGATTTAGGTTGTTTTAAAACATTCTTGACATTTTAAGATGTTCTAGACTTTATGGACATTTCAAAAATATTTTTGGGACTTTACCGAGATTTGAGACATTATGAGCATTTTGGGACATTTCGAGACTCATTCATACTTTCAAGGCATTCGAGACATTTCAAGATGTTAAAGACATTAAGGGAATTAAGATGTTTCGAACATTCGGGACATTATGAGATATTCGGGACATATTAGAACTTTCAAGGACATTCGGGATGTTCGGTACATCTGAGACTTATGGGACTTTAGGAACATTTCAAGACATTAGACTTTAGAGAAATTCTGGACATTTCGAGACATTCTTGATAACGACTTTTTAAGAAATTATGGACTTCCGAGGCATTCGGGACATTTCGGCACATTAAGGTCATTATGAACATTTTGGGACATTAGGGGCTTTAATGACATTTCGTACTTTCATGATATTTAGTACATTTTGGGACTTGCGGGACATTTAAAACATTCGAATATGAGATATTCGGGACATATCGGGACTTTTTGGACATTCATGATATTTGAGAATTTCAGTACTTTCGGGACATTCGTGAATTAAGGGACATTTTAAGACATAAGGCTTTAAGGATATTTGGGCCATTTAGGACATTATGGACTTTTCGGACATCATATAATATTTAGGTCTGTAGTGACATTATGGGATATTTGGGATATTCAGTGCTTTAATAATATTTTGGGACAATTTGAACTTTTTGGACATTCTAATATATTTGGGACTTCAGGGACATTTTAGGATATTTAAAGACATTTGAGACATCTTCGGACATTTTTTGCTTAAAGAACATTCTTCTTTCGAGACATTCGGTACATTTTGAGACATTTCGAGACATTCATGACTTTTTTTAGACATTATGAACATTTTGGAACGTTAGGGACTTTAGAGACATTTCCTTGATATTCTGTACTTTCAGGGAACTCGGTACATTTAGGACATCCTGAGATTTTTGGGTCATATTGGGACTTTTTGGACTTTTTATTATTAAATTTGAGTGAAGTCAGTTCTCTTGGGTAGGAAGTAAGAGAGAGAGGGAGGGCTATGAATTATTTTATTTGGATAGGAACTAAGAGAGGAAGGGAGGGCTATGAATTACTTCATTTGGGTAGGAACTAAGAGAGGGAGGGAGGGAGGGAGGGAGGGCTATGAATTACTTTATTTGGTTAGGAACTAGGAGGAAGGGAGGGATGGAGGGCTATGAATTAATTTATTTGGGTAGGAACTAAGAGATGGAGGGAGTGCTATGAATTACTTCATTTGGGTAGAAACTAAGAGAGGGAGGGTTATGAATTATTTCATCTGGGTAAGGAACTAAGAGAGAGAGCTATGAATTACTTCATTTGGGTAGGAACTGAGAAAGAGAGAGGTGTTCTCCACAATTTGAGGCAACTCCCTAATAACATATGTACATTTCAGCCCAAGTAAAAATATGTAAATGCTCATTTGGTGAGGGTTGGAGGAGAGAGAGGAGGAAGTGAGGAGTATGTAAACGGTCATTTACTTATGAAGATCTCACTCTTAGCAAACTCTTACCTCATTTTGAGGGCGGGAGGGCGGGAGGGAGGGAGGGAGGGAGGGAGGGAGAGAGGGAGAGAGAGAGAGAGAGAGAGAGAGAGAGAGAGAGAGAGGGGGGGGGGGGGGGGGGTGTGCTCCATAGTTTGAGGCAACTCCCTAATAACATATATACATTTTAGCTTGATTAAGAGATTGGTATTATGACATTCATAATTATAATGTATTTTTTTGTTGAATTTGATAACATTGTGATGCAATTGATGAATATCAAATACTTGTATGTGTGTTCATGAACTGGAAATAGTTCAATGTGAGTTTTATACCCCTGATTCAAATCGCTGAAAGAAAAGTTTTCAATTCGAGATCAAATTTTTAGAATCAAATAGTGCAGATAGAGGATGCACATGTAAGGGAAAGATTTTACGAAAGTAGTTACCACAAATTTTTTAATTATATCTCATTTTTAAGGGAATGAGGGAAGAGAGAGGGGAGGGGGAAAGGGGGTGTGTGTGTTCAACTGAATTCGATTTTACACAAATAAATACACGATGAAAAAATCATAAGCAAAAAAAATACAAACAATAACCTAACTATACGAATCAAAATCGAATGGAGGAAACCACGATGAATTCATACATGGAATCGTAAAGAGATACAGATCGAGGTTAGGTTTTTTTTGAGAAAACGAAGGAAAAACAACTGACGACTTTGTTGTCTTTCTCAACTTCACTGACTTCGACTCTTAAAAAGTCAGCTAAAGACGATGCCTCTCACATGGCTCTCTCTTCGAATGTCAAAACCAAATGAACTGAATTGTTTTGTATTTTCAGTTTTCGATTCTCCCTTTCGTAGTGAAGAGACTCGGACGAGTGAGTCTGAGTTAACTCTCAACATCGGGCTTCTATTTGAGACTTATCTAATAACATAATGTTAGCCCAGTTATGATATTATGTGGGCTTAATCTAAATCGAGCCTAAGAACCCATAATTCGAACTCCGACTTCAATTTTGACTACAGTATAAAATAAGAAATTACATTATTGTAGTTTTACTACAATATTGCATTAGAAAATATGTGATTAAAAGTGATTTTTTAAATGGCATTGGGACATATGCTATTCATAGGCCGACGTGATATAGTCATTTGTAGGTGTATTTGTATATTATTAATTTTTCTAAACTTTAAGTTTTAATTGGATTGTATAATTTTTTTTTTCAAATTTTGTGCTTATAACTATATTTTATAATTTATTATTGCATTGTATGAAATAAAATTGTTTAGTCCAAAAATTAATTTTTCAATCCTAATTTCGTCCCTAAATCGGGCCCAAAATAAAAACTAAAGTTCGAACGGTTTGGTATGGATGTATCTGCATAATCACATGTGATTATGATTTGTTATAATTGATCTGTCATTACAGTTCACTAAAGGTTTGAACACATAGACATATATCGTATGACTCTGAGCCGATTTGATTCAATCTTTAATCACAAAACAATTTTATTTATTTTTTTGAATTGGATTGGATTGAAAGACTATGAGCCGACTTGATTCAATTTTTGAACCAGAAAAAAAATCTTATTTATTTTCTTGAATTGGATTGAAAATTTATTTAAAAAATATAAGAATAGTTGTCATTGTTTTTTTTTATAAAAATATTCCCAAAATATCTGAAAAATATGTCTCATCCCTTGTAATGAGACTGAGTCTCATGACTTTCTCACTTGAAGTGCAAGTCTAAAATTATTTTGAGTGTTCTTGTGATTGTTAATAGTTGTCATTGTTAATATTTGTTTTTGAAACCAATTATTGCGATGAAGATAGAGATGTCTTGTGATTTCATTAAATGGAAGCCAAGCAACTTAAGGAACTATACGTATAATGGCCTTAAGCAAAAAAACTCGATACTCGATGTCATGTCCATCGAAAAGCAAAGATTCCAAAAAGAGGTTATCATAATTTTCAAACTACTTCCTTTGAAGCTTATTTTGTTTCTCATATTTCTTTGCATTGCTTCATCTTTGTGTGTATTCCCTTAAAAAAAACTTTCAAATGGCTTACAACCTCAAAACAACACACTTTACTTGTGTCAAATGGTTTGCTTATTTTCTGAAAATAAGATATTTATAAATACTTATCAGAATGTTTATAAGTAATTAATCTGTCTATTGTAATTCGTTGTATCATATAATAAATAATGTTGTATCTTATTATGGAACATTATTCAATAGATTTAGTGTTTATATACAAAATAGTGTTTTATTGATACATGACGGTGGAATTATATTATATAAAGTATGGAGATTAAAATATAATGTTAACTTTTAATAGGTTGCAATTTAAAACTATAATTGAAATTTTTAGATGGTGTAAGTATTAGAAAAATCAGTCAGAAGTTCACTTACGATGATGAAGGTTAATTTAATTTCAACAAAAAATGTTTCATATGTTTAGAGTATATTTGTTGTATTGCAAAATGGTTGAGCAAAAACATGTATGTCATTTGTGTTGGTACGAAAACTGCTTGTGTTTATTGATAAACTATTTCTACTTTAGAACGAAAACAATATTTAAAAATCACACTATACAATATCGTACATTGTACAATGTTGTACACATAATTCTGAATATAAATAGTTTGAATTACAAACATTTAGAAAAAAAATGAGAACTTTGTTCGTGATTATACTTTACCAAGCTTTTACGGGCAGCACGTGCATCGCGCAGGCCCCACACTAGTTTCAATTACAACCATATCCTCAATCTCTAGTCAAACACAAGTAAATATAAAATATAAAATAATCAATACAAAAAAAATTAATGAACACAAGAACTGAGATGCTGGAATAATATAAGCTCAAATATATTAAACCACTCGTTCTAGTGATTAGAAGCCAAAAATAAATTGAATTATAAATCAGATAAATCATTCAATAAAAAAAACAAATATGAAAATATAATAACATATCCATATATAAATATATATATATATATATATATATGAGATAAAAACTGCAAAAAAAGAAATGAAATCAGCTATAACTTGTGTTAATTATAATTCAAAATCCTTAAAAATCAAGGCAGAAGTAGAGAATGAACTAAACACAAACACATCTACCATGCTCTGCAATTTTCTATAATTTAAAATCCTAAAAAATGAAAGCATAACAAGAGCATGAACTAAACAAATCAAACATGCATTCTGAAAAAAAAATTAATGTAACTACGCAGATCAAGGTAGAAAATTAAATGAAATAACATTTAGAAAATCAATAGCTTTGAGTGATAAAAACAGAATCTTGTGTAGATCTAAGAACAAGTCCTCAATGCATGATATAAGAGTTACAAAGCGATGAACATATACAAAATGCAAATAAAGAAAAAAAAACCAAGAAATAATTGTCTTGAAAAAAAAGAAAAGCGAGAGAAAAATAGGATGAAGAGAGATGAGATTAAGTTTGAGAGAGAGGAGGCAGAAAGTAGGGTTTCAGATGTTTAGAACCATTAAATGAGATGGTTGGACTTGGAGTGGAGTTCACATGTGGATGGTGAGAAGAGTGATGTGCCTGAATATGCATCGTTCGATTTCAAAGTGTGCTGAAATCAACGACCACTACGAGCCTACGCGTTGTTACAACTTTCTTCACTTTTTAGTGTGAGATTGGGCTCCGTGAGAGTGGGCTGGATGAGAGTAGGTTTAGAGAATTAGTGGGATGAGTATTAATAATGTGAGCTGGACATCAGTACAGCGGGTTGGGCCGGGCTGCTTACATCAGTCCCGTTGCCCGACCTGTTAAATGAGGGACAGCCCCTTTCCTGGTCCGGGTCTCTCCGGGTTGTGTCTATGAGCGGGCGGGTTGGGCCGGGTTCGCGGGTTGGGCCGGGTCACCCGGGTTCTTTGCTCACCCCTATATACTAGGGAAAAATTATAGTCTTATATATCATTAATTTTTACTTTTTTAGTGCTCTAACAACGTTTTATGTGATAATTTAATTTTAAAATGTCTAAACTACTTAGGTTATTTATGGTTGAACAAGTTTAATTTAATCAATTTTTAGTTTAGTCAGGTCAATTTGAAAATGAAATTAATTAAATTGAACTTGTTCAACCCGAGATAACTTAAATATTTTAGACATTTTAAAAATACCAGGGATATTCACGTCCACCTCTCTCGTCGTCGTCCACGTCCCGTTTAGTTAAAATGAGCTAGTTTCCAACCGTTTCACGCTCATTATAAATATTTGCCGTGCCTTCTACCCACTATGAGAATACGGATACAAGTTTGTATTATGTGGTTTTAATTCAATTTGATTTCATTATTATTAAGAACACTTACATATAAATTGAACGATTCCCAATCTTAAGTTGGAACAACCTTATTTTCTTGTGGGAAAAAAATTAAATTTTGAGTTCTTATATTTCAGTTTAGTATGAAAGAACATATTAAATGGTGACAATGGTTAAATTAACATCCATCAATTTATTATATTACCTAAGTATACTTTATCATTTATTTATTTTAAAATACGTAACCGTATTACATGTATCATAAAGAAACGGAATCTATTAACTGTACTTTGACAGAACCAAAATTTTTGTGTTAATTGGTTTTGCTTGTTTCACAAGGAATCATAATCAATTAACCAATGCACAATTCCAATTAATAGAATTGTCCAAATGTTCATTTGTCCAATTATCAAATTAGATTTAACTCCCGTCAAAGTAACACGTGTATGTAGTCTATGAACTGCTATATAATTTAAGATTGTTAGATGACGAATTAGTTCATAAACAATAAAAAAGATTACAATAAAAATAATATCAAGAATAATTTTTAATATGTACTGCTAATATCTAGAGGATATAATAGGAGATACATATGTCCAAAAATTCTAATCTAGTAGCATCATATTTGTCATTTCATCATATACAACTCTGTAGTTTTGGTTGCGATTTGATTTTCGCCGGAAGAACATCGTTCAAGCTGAAACAAATTCGTAGAAGGTTTTAATTTCAATCTTTGTTGGGAGTATTTTTATCGAAGTTCAAGACCGAATTTCTCAAGAATATACACATTGGGCATGGTCATAGCCTCCCATGATAAAACACTAGAGTTATCGAACTCTTAACCGGTTTCGAAAATATCACCGAATTTAAAGAATGCAACACGAAAATAAGAAAATATTTTTGCTCAACACATAAGTCGATTCTTTGATCTTGTCATCTATGTTTTAAAGGCCCAACCAAATTAGAACGGATGAAAATGGAAGCAATAATTTATGTTCCAACGTTTTACTTTTCCTCAAAAAATAGGGGCAATTCTCTCCCGGCGTCCCTCTTTTAGTTTCTCCTGACGACCCAAGTTTTATGAATGACCATAATTTTTTTGAGGGATAATTGTAGATGATTACCTTTAACTATCAAGTTACAAACACATGTCTACCCAATGTTTTTTTTCTGACACGTGATTACCCAAATAAATTTATCATGTACATTGAGATACAAAAATGGACGGAAAAATTGAGTTACGTTCAAACATATATGTTTCTAATTATTCTAGATTACTTTTCTTGTGAATTATTTACGTATATCTTGAAAAGAAACTGACACATGTCATGAAAAGAATACATTTTTATGCATATACTGAAATGTTCAAAATAGATTAACAATTACAGTATAGTTATTAAAGGTTCAATAGACATACCTATATGGACACGCTAATTATTGAAGTTTCAAATTATGACAAAAAAGATTAAAAACTCAATTTTCAGTCCATTTTTGTATTTTTATGTACGTAAACAATTTATTTGGGTAAGTACGTGTTAGAAAAAATATATTGAGTAGTTATGTGTTTGTAATTGATAGTTAAAGATAACCATTTGTAATTACCTTTTCTTTATGATGACCTAATTGTAACGTTAACGACAATTCTAGCTGTTGGAAAGCGCGCTGACGGCCTCCGATCTGTCTCCAATGTCTATCCAAGTTCCTTCCACCCCTACTAATGCACCAAATTCAAGAAATTCAAAGCTAAATCTATATTTATACAATCGCCTCATAGTCAGGTCACCCTAAACTCGTAATTCAGGACTTAAGCCAACTCTAACATCATAAACAAGAGAATGCTTGAAATCTTGTTGTGACCTCGGTGGCGGGAACCCTTTTAATTGCCTTCTTTAGGCTCAAAATCTTGGTCTCGCACCATCCTATTGCTTTTATAATTTAAAGCTTCTTAAGTTAGTAGTACTTAAAACTTCACCAATACATTATATTACTACATCAAAATGGTTCAATGCATTACATAATTGTTTCTACAATTAGATCATATACACTTCAAAATGTTATTGTGCTCTATATTGGATGTCCAGGAAAGCAAGAATAAGTGCACCAAACAACTTAAAAACGAATCGAATACCTTACCATTAAGTTTACTATTATAATGAGTTATCAGATTATATTAATTTCTATAATTACAATATTAATTACAATATTACGTTACTAAAATAGAGAGGGTAATGACAGTTGACTATACCCAACTATGTCACGTTTCAAATTTAATACCCAACTTTCAAATTTTCATTTGTAGTACCCAAAGATTAAATAAGCGATACTTAACCCAACTTCTGTTAAATCTAACTGAATTGGTTTGTTAAAAAGTCTAAAATGCCCTCAATGGTTTTGTTTTGAAATAAAACTGTTATGACCGATTCAGAACCGGTTTATCCGGTTCAAATTAAATACTATTTTAGTAATTGAAATGACTATTTCACCCTCATTTAAAATCAATTTAAACTTGGGTGAAGGGAATAATTGACTTTTAAACTAAACAACATAAAAGTATTAATTATTAAATAATTATTATATTTTTAATAATTAAAATAATATCAATAATAACAATAAAATAATTATTTATTATTATATTATATTATAATCTAAATAATTATATTATATTGTTTTTTAAGGAATAATTATATTATATTTTTAATATATAATAATTAATTACAAAATAACAAAATTTATACAAATTAAAAGAAAAAAAATCTCTGCCTTCTTCAGCCCACAGTCCGCCACCGTCTGCGCACCTCCGGCAACCACAGTCCGCCACATTCGCCTGCGACTCCGGCCATTTGCGCCTCGTCTTTGGCCGCGACTTTGGTCACTTGCGCATCGTCTCCAGCCGCTACTCCAACCACCTTCTCCACCCACTTCGGCCAGGCACTCCCAGTAGAGCCTCGCCGACGTTGACGGCGCAGAATCTCTGGAACAAGTTCGAATCGGCCAGATCGAGCTCGATTCGGCCAGATCCGGAAGAGCTCGAGTTCAAAGCCGGAGAAGGGGTCGGATCTCGCGGCACCATCGCCGAGTTGAAGAGCTGGACCTCGAGTCCAGGGCGTCAAATGACCTCGAGTTGGTTTGAGGGCCATCGCCGTCAAATGACCAGGGAAGAACCTCGCCGACCTCGAGCTGGTTCAGGCCTGAGAGGTATGCGGTGGGGGAGGGTGGCCGACTCCGGCGAACTCCGCAAATGGACGAGTGAGAGGATAGGGTTTGGTGTGTGGAAGGAAGATGAGAGGGTTAGAGATAAGATTGAAGGAGTGAGAGGATAGGTTGAAGATAAGGGGTATAAGTGTAATTTCATACATTATTCTTAATTTATATATGAATAGACAAATCTGTCCTCAAATATTTATTTAAATTGAGGGTAATCTAGTCATTTCATTATTCTTGTATTTTAATTTTAAATTATTTTAATTGTTTACTTGAAAAGTCAAATTTGCCCTAAAATTTTAATCATATGAGTTATTCAACGAGGGGTAAAATAGTCATTTTATAATCATATCAATTGAACCAATCAGACCGGTTTAACAGACCAAAACTATTGAGGGTATTTTAGACTTTTCAACATACCAATTCAGTTAGATTTAACAGACGTTGGGCTAAGTGTCGCTTATTTAATCTTTGGGTACCCCAAATGAAAATTTGAAAGTTGGGTTATTAAATTTGAAACGTAACATAGTTGGGTGTAGTCAACTGTTATTACCCCTATAATTTACAATCATTTTTCATTTATATTGTTTTGCTTTAATTTATATTAGTTAATTTATATTCATTATTTAGTGAATCATTATACGTGAATTATTGTTATGAATACATGGGTCAAGCTTTTAACGACAATTCTCGTTGTTGAAAAGCTTGTCACCACCTTCAATTCGTCTCCAATATCTCTCCAAGCTCTGTCCACCCCCACAAACACAGTACGTTAAAAAAATTCAAACATATATCTATAACTATATTTGAATACGCTTCATGTGCAGTTCATCCCAAACTCATAACTCATTACCGAAGCTTAGAAAACTTGGAACCTTCTTTAAAGGCTAGAGTGTCACCATTAAAGAGGTGTTGATGAGGAAATTATTAGAAAAGAGAATTTCAGATTGAGTTACAGTGGGCTCAGACCAATACATAAACACTTCCCTCAAACTCAAGGTGGAGGTTTTAGATTGAGTTTGAAAACTAATGCAGTAAACTGTCCCATAAGCAGAGGTTTAGTGAAGATGTCAATAGTCTAGTTTTCAGAGGAGACGGCGTGGAAAGTGATGGTACCATGAGTAAGATGATATCTGATCAACTGACAATCATTCTCGACGTGTTTGGTGCGTTCATGAAAGACGTCATTGTGGGCGATCTGAATAGCGCCTCGGTTGTCACAATGGATGAAACTGGCTAAGCTGTGAGCAATGCCCGAACCATGAAATAGCCACCAAAGCCAAAGGAGCTTAGAGTCAGTGTCGGAAAGAGCATGATATTCAACATTTGTGCTAGACCAGACAACCGTCATATGCTTCTTACTCCTTCAAGAGATGAGAGTTGCCGAGAAAAAACAGTATCCCGTTGTCAAGCGTCGATCAATAGAATCAACAGCCCAACCTGCATCTCAAAATGCTTGCAACACCATAGGTGTACACGTAGGGGTGTAAACGAGTCGAATCGAGCCTCATTTTGGCAGGGCTCGACTCGTGAAAAAAGTATTCGGCTCGAGCTCGACTCAAGCTCGAACGAACTTATGTAACTAAACTTGAGTTCGGTTCAAAATAAAATAGACAAGTTCGAGCTCGAGCTCGACTCGATTCGGTTTGATTAAATTACACTACAAATATTCATTAAAATTTAAATAATTAATAGATGAGCCAACTTGATACTGGCTCGACTTGATTCGGCTTGTCTAGTTCTAATATAAATATTTAATAAAATTTTAAATATATAATAATATAAATATATAATTAATTAAATAAATATTAAGCGAGCCGGCTCGCGAGCCTATCGAGCCTTAAAAGGTTAGGCTCGAGCTCGGCTCGTTTATTAAACGAGCCCAATCTTGAGCTCAAATTCGGGTCAACCTCGATTATAACGAGGTCGAACCGAATAATTAACGAGTCGAGCTCGAGCGGTTCGTTAAGAGCTCGGCTCGTTTACAGCCCTAAATTCACACGAGAAATAAAGATCGTTAGATAGAGCGCCTCGTACATAGCGAAGTACTCGGAGGACGGACTCATAATGCATAGTTCGCGGTGCACTCATGATGTTTTGTTAACTGACAAGAAACACAATTTCCAAGTTTATTTGAAATAGTACCTAAATGACCACTAGAGACAAATTGCTGAAAACACTGAGAAGAGGGATGACCAAGACATGCATGCCATCTATCTATAGAGATAACGACACAACAACGAGATGGAGATGACTTGGATGATGGAATGTGTACATTTGTGAGCTCGAACAGACGTCCCGTCTTTACGGCCTTTCCCATAGATATGTCCCGTCATTGGATCATGCACATAACCAAAGAAGGAAAGACCACGAAAGTTTCCCGGTCGCGACATCTCACGGCCTTGCAAATTGGGTATCACAACGTGCTGTAAGATGATCTCTCGATCTCGTGAACATGTCATGGGCTTGCTCCGTGTTGGGAGTAAAAAGAATCTAATAGAATAATTAGATGCAATGGAATTAAATAATTCTCCCCACATGTGCAAATATCGTAGGAATATATCAAGCAAAGCAAATCAAGCAAGCTGATAAAATATAGCAAACAAGAATATAGTAGGCACACACAATTTTAGCGTGGAAAACCTCCTCAAGGCAAGAGAGGAAAAACCATGGGACCCTCGAGGCCGCTTGATCTCCACTATCAATATAATGGGTACAACGAGTTCTCTCTAAATGCAATTAGAGGATCACACTATCTCAAGATTAAAGAACCTTGGCTCAAGCCACAATTACAAGAAATAGTAGAAAAACTTCACCAAATTGGTGGCACACGATCAGAAAATCGTATCAAATCACTGGGACCTCTTAACGCAAATTTCAACGGTCAGAACGTAATACCACGTCACGATAATACGGCTGCCATACAGTTTTCCCCAAATCCGAAATTTCATAAGAAAACCAAACATATTAAGAGGTGTTATCATTTTATTCGAGACACTATAAAAAAAGAGGAAGCCATTAAGTATATATCGACTAACTAGATGATTGATGATTCATTAACTAAACCTATTGCTAAAGATGTGTTCCGGGCTTATGTAAGGAGCTTAGGTTTGCAAAAGTGTTAGTTTTACCCTTGTAATCTTGCTTAGTCTATAGACATGTATTGAGTAATGGACATGTATTGAACATTATGGAATAAATTTGGTTTTCTTCCATGAAATGTTCATGAGCATATCTGCATTTCTAGGCACATTAGAGATGTCACCAAACTATATGATGCCTAGTCACACAAGTAATCACCTTGATGATAGATGAGCATGCAATATGAGACTGAGGTGTTAACACTTAGTGTGTGCCTATAATGACTAAATTTATATTCGTGGAGTACGATTAATTTTGTCTTACTCATCACATAGTCGCCATAGTTAGTCTAAGATGAGACTATTAAAGAGTCAAGTATGAAAAAACATATCTTTCATACTAGAGCTTATAAGACTGAATCTTGAGTATAATATTGAACATTAAGTATGTCATCAGGTGATTCGAGTTTTGATACTTGAGTAATAACTAAAATATTTTGATTTGCACGACATAGAAAAGTGGCATGCCCACCGTAGTGGGAGCTATGTTGTGACACATTTATCATACTATATGCGTTTTGTCGACCGTTATAGGAGTAACAGATGGTCCCCTAATATATTACTGTGTGTCCACCTAAGTACGAAGCGCTTTTGACTTATAATTGTGAAATGAAGTTAAAACTTGATGTTGCTATTTTAGTGTGATTTCAAAGAATCATAGTACTTTTGGTTCAATGGCTCATGTTAGGAAAGCAATCGAATTGAGATAGACTTTCATTAGTGTTTAAGGAATGATCAATTCAGCTTCACCGTGATTAGACTGGCCGGCGGTTATATTTACTATATAACCACGTAACATATCATAGCAAAAAGAGGAAATGTATGATACGATGTTGTTCTGAATGATCTAGATAATCGTTATTTGAAAGTGTTATATTAGTTTAATGGTAGCTTAATATAACATGTTACATATTTGGTCGCACGCCCCATTTCCTGTATGAGACGTGATTGATATTTTTTGTTGAATTATGAATTGTGTATTTTTATAGCTTACTTGTGTAACCAAGTGAGAGCGTCGACTTGGCTGTGTGACCAAGTGGGAGTATTGAAATTTGAATGACCAATTAGTATGGTTATTACAAGTTTTAATGGGGTCGTAATATGTGTTACTATGATAGAGATTATGTGGTCATTAATGAAAAAAGTATTCGGCTCGAGCTCGGCTCGTGAAAAAAGTATTCGGCTCGAGCTCGGCTCAGGCTCGAACGAGCTTATATAACTAAACTTGAGTTCGGCTCGAAATAAAATAGACAAGTTCGAGCTCGACTCAATTCGGTTTTTTTAAATTTCAATACAAATATTCATTAAAATTTAAATAATTAATAGATGAGCCAACTTGATATTGGCTCGACTTGATTCGGCTTGTCTAGTTCTAATATAAATATTTATTAAAATTTTAAATATATAATAATATAAATATATAATAAATTAAATATTAAACGAGTCGGCTCGCGAGCCTATCGATCCTTAAAAGGTTAGGCTCGAGCTCGATTACCTAAGGATACTGATGAGATCTCCTGAGTATGCGAGTGTGTCGAGGTCATTCATCTTAAAATGTTTGCCGAGCTAGTTCGTCAGATTAGAGATATCGGAGTCACCATATCCAATGATAATAAGTCCTCAAGTGGATATTGGTGTTGGGCTAAGGATGGTTAGTGGGCATGATGGTGATTTTAATTCTAATGTTATGGAGCCCAATATTGAGCTATCTGATGTGGATAAGAATGCTCCACTAGCAACACTTATTTACTCTGCTAAAAGGAAAAAACCTTGTTGCTCTCAGTTTTATCGTTCTTCGAATCTCTCCCCTAGCTCCACGCATGTCCGCATGCGACGAAAATTCAAATCCAAGGCTCCACCGGATCCTACTACTACTTTTCACGATTTGGATCTACCCACTGTCGTGGCTCAACTCTCTCTTAAGACTTCTATCCCTTTGCAGGAGTTCTCTCGTGGCTTGAGCTCTCGTGAGAAGGCAACTCGAACTTGGGCATTTTGCCAATTCTTAGACATCACTTGTGAAGCCCCTGACGATGTTGCGATTCAGGACATAGAAGATATAATTGGCTCAAGGACTTGATTTTCTCTATTTCTCTCTTTCTTTTTTTTCTCTTGTATTCTCTTTTTTCTTGCTTTGTTGTTTTTGTCGTCTCGTGCTTCCTTATTGGGAGCTCTTAATGAAAATATCAATAAAGTTTGCTGATAAAAAAAAAAAAGTAGAATGTGACAATGAGAGTTCTTTCTAACAAAAAAGGTGGTGTCATACAGACTAGAGGTGAAGCCAAGATCATACATCTTCCCGCTGAATTTCGAGAATCATGCCCTCGGAGCTTGCTTGAATCCATATAAAGCCTTTCAGGCGCATACTATGTTTGGTGGATGCTCATACCAAGGAGGTGGCCGCATGTAGATTTCTTTTGTAAGATCTCCGTCGAAAAAAGTATTCTTGACGTTAATCTGAATCTATAGGAGTAGCTGGAGGCGGGTTTGAGATACCCACACGAGACAACTCAAGAGCAGGATCCAAGGCATAATTATGGAAATGATTTATGTCAAGATATGAAAAGAAGGAAGTAGACGATGACACATGGAACTCAGATATAGATGAGAACATCTTGTGTTTCCGAAAGGTGACATGCCGAGATATGCGAAGACGTGGGATAGAGGATCCCAACATTGATGACCTTTACGCTCAATTCCGTACCCAACGAAGTAATAGAGACGAGTACGAGCTTCTAGTTTATTGCTCTTGTGCGGCTGTAAGTGGGCAAAACAAACACAACCAAAGACACGAACAAGATTATAAGAAGGAGATTGACGATAGAGACATTCACAAGGGGTTTTGTTCACTGTGGCTGTAGATGGGACGCGGTTGATGGTGTAGACTGTCGTAAGAGCAACCTCTCCCCATAAACGCCCAGGACAAGCAGCAGAGATGATCAAAGCGCGGACGGTGTAAAGAATGTGCCAATGTTTATGCTCTGCTCGACCATTTTGATGAGAGTTTCCTGGACAAGATCTCTGCTTGACGGTGGCATGAGACGCAAGAAGGTGCAAGAAAGATGTTTCCTTGAATTCAGTGTCATTATCTGTGCGAAAGACTGATAGCCTTGGAGAATTGAGTTTAAATCATGTTAGAAAATTTGGAATAGAGCTTATTAAGATCATATTTGTGATTCATCAAATAAATCCAGGCATATCGAGTATGATCATCAACAAAAATGACAAAATAGCGAGCACCCCCCATTTGAAATAGTACCTAAATGACCACTAGAGATAAATTGTTGAAAACACTGAGAAGAGGGATGACCAAGACGCGCATGCCATCTATCTGTACAGATAAAACGACACAACAAAGAGATGGAGATGACTTGGATGATGGAATGTGTAGATTTGTGAGCTTGAACAGACGTCCCGTCTTACGGCCTGTCCCATAGATATGTCCCATCATTGGATCATGCACATAACCAAAGGAGGAAAGACCACGAAAGTTGCCGGGTCGCAATATGTCACGGCCTTGCAAATTGGGTATCACAACGTGTTGTAACATGATCTCTCGATCTCGTGAACATGTCATGGGCTTGCTCCGTGTTGGGAGTAAAAAGAATCTAATAGAATAATTAGATGCAGTGGAATAAAATAATTCTCCCCACATGTACAAATCTCGTAGGAATATATAAAAAAAAAGTAAATCAAGCAAGCTGATAAAATATAGCAAACAAGAATACAATATACACACACAGTTTTAGCGTGGAAAACCTCCTCAAGGCGAGAGAGGAAAAACCACGGGACCCTCGAGGCCGCTTGATCTTCAATATCAATATAATGGGTACAATGAGTTCTCTCTAAATACAATTATTGAACATTATATAATGGACATGTATTGAGTAATGGACATGTATTGAACATTATGGAATAAAAGCATATCTGCATTTTTAGGCACATTAGAGATGTCACCAAACTATATGATGCCTAGTCACACAATATGAGACTGAGGTGTTAACACTTAGTGTGCATGTAATGACTAAATTTATACTAGTGGAGTACAATTAATTTTGTCTTACTCATCACATAGCCGCCATAGTAAGTCTAAGATGAGACTCTTAAAAAGTCAAGTATGAAAAAACATGTCTTTCATACTAGAGCTTATAAGACCGAATCTTGAGTGTAATATGGAACATTAAGTATGTCAATCAGGTGATTCGAGTTTTGATACTTGAGTAGTGACTAAAATATTTTGATTCGCACGACATAGAAAAGAGGCATGCCCACCGTAGTGGCATCTATGTTCTGACACATTTATCATACTATATGCGTTTTGTTGACCGTTATAAGAGTAACAAATGGTTCCCTAATATATTACTGTGTGAGCCCTCTGGACTGTGTGCTCACCTAAGTACGAAGCGCTTTTGACTTAGAACTCTGAAATGAAGTTAAAACTTGATGTTGCGACTTTAGTGTGATTTCAAAGATATATAGTACTTTTGGTTCAATGGCTCATGTTAGGATAGCAATCGAATTGAGATGGACTTTCATTAGTGTTTAAGGAATGATCAATTCAGCTTCACCATGATAAGACCGGCCGACGGTTATATTTAGTATATAACCACGTAACATATCATAGCAAGAAGAGGAAATGTATGATACGGTGTTGTTCTGAATGATCTAGGGAATCGTTATTTGAAAGTGTTATGTTAATTTAATGGTAGCTTAATATAACATGTTACATATTTGATCGCACGCCCCATTTCCTGTATGAGACGTGATTGATATTTTTTGTTGAATTATGAATTGTGTATTTTTATAGCTTGGTTGTGGAACCAAGTGAGAGCGTCGACTTGGTTGTGTGATCAAGTGGGAGTATTGAAATTTGAATGACCAATTAGTATGGTTATTACAAGTTTTAATGGGGTCGTAATATGTGTTACTAAGATAGAGATTGTGAGGCTGTTAACTTGGTAATTATGCCACATAATTCTCTTCAATGTAACAACTCCCTACATTAGTATAAATAGAGACTAATGTTATGAGAATGATACATGACAAGATAGAAAACACATTTCATATAGAACACATCAATCACCAAGAGCAACTATTCTAAGAGTCTCTAGAATTTGTGGTGTGACATTACTGGGACTCTAGTAGCCACCGGAATCAGAGATTAGTGGGCAAGGAACGCCACGTCGACTTTATTACATAATCCGCATGTAAGGTTAGTCATTCTAACAAGAGGTAAATAATAACATATTTAAATACACACGTGATTTCAGGATGAAAAAATATTTAGAATCTAATATACATGAGTGTACTTCATATATTCAAAATCTATGTATTTGATTTAAATACATTCTAAGTTTAGCACCGCGCGATGCGCAATACTATTTGTAATATCTTAAAAATAATTAAAACAATTTTGAAAATATCAGAGAAAACAATAGAAGCCACAAATAAAAAAAAATGAGAGTCGTTCTCATCCCTTTTTTGAGCAACCAAAGAAATCAAACATAGAACAAAAAATAATATAATTAACTTTTGTCGAAGAGAAGTCGAGCAAATATCCATAAACAAAATACACGATTTGTAAACATGTCACCTAAAAGAGAAAATGCAGTTTTAAACATTAGTCAAAAATCATGATATAGATAGTGTCGTGTAGATGAATCTCCACTATTCCTCCCTGAATATCAACATAACGGGTTATTTCGTATAATCAAATTCATCAAAATCTGATCTTATTTGGTTAATGAATCAGATACATAATATGTGATTAACGTGTATTGAAATTAGTTTAAGAAAATAATTGTAATCCAACAAAATTCTAAATGATATCAAATTTGTATGTTATTATCATTAGGTATTCAAATTAGTTTAGGAAAAGAATTGTAATCCAACAAAATCATGTATTTAAATTTTTTTGTTGTAGTTTAACAAAATTCTAATTTATATTAAATTTGTTCGTTAAAATTAACAAATTTTAATTAAGAAAAAAAGAGGTCGGACGGGTATGAGATCGATATTGGGGTGGAGACCAATAAAGAAAACCCATTTATTTATCATCGTTAGATACACGACTCTCGATAAGAAAATATAATTTTAATACGTACATTTTTTTGTAGTTGTGAATTATTCAAAATTTTGAAAAATGGGTATTGTGAACTTCATTTATGAGAAAAGTGTATATTTATCTAAAATGACGAAAATGACATTTAAATCAAAATTTTATATAATGCAAATGAAAATAAATTTTTTGACACGAGTGTCTAGATTTTTTCATCTCTCAAAATTTTTTTTGTTGGGCCGTGAACATGAGCACCCTATTACATACAAGTGCACGCGACTTTATGAATAATAACCAGTAAGACTGGGTCGAATCCACATAAACTAATTAGGTTTAATTTAATTTAAGTCTATAGAGTAATTAAAATGCGTATTAAGGTGAATGTTGGAGTAATGGATTGTAAATTATTAATATTAACAAGTAAATACTAAATACATATATGATAAATAACGATAGATAGAGCAAGCACATATGATAATTCACCTTGAAACTAAAATTAAAATAATACAATTCAATTCAGCATGCAATCATATACTATTGCATAAATACCAACTCCATCTCTTGGTATTGGAGTTATCCAAAACTCGAGTATTCAGTATCTCTCTCAGGTTAGAGCACATCTTTTGCATAGGATACGACACTTACGAGATAGGGATTCCGAAGAGTTGAGCCTACTGAATTGTGATGTGTCGGTCGCCCACAGGCGCTCTTGGACACGACATTGCGACTCACACGATATGTTGGTGAGAACTAGGTCTTAACAAGGAGGAGAACGCAATAAAAAAAGCCCCTACACACATTATAGCTCGCTTTTGCCCAAAAAGACTAGTCTTGAGTCTGATGGGTATGACTTTCCTTATACCACATACTCTTCCGATGTGGAATTCCTAACACGATCCTCTTACATGATCAATATCAAGCAATCGAAAGATAAATAGCAATTCAAACATTCAACATGCATATGAATTAAAATTATATTGAATAAATCAAAATTCCAAAATATTTAACCTAACACCCATGATTATAAAGAATTAGCTCATAGTCATGGTGTTCAAATTCAAGGTAAACAAGATACAACGAGTATTTGAAGAAAATAGAAAAAAGTGAAGCCCTAAACCTCACGTAGTTGAATCTCATGAACTCGATCGATTCTTCCAGTCCAATCTAGTGTGTCCTTGTAACCTTTATGATCTTCACAACCTGAATCGCCTGTAATGAAATTGAATCGTCTCTCAAGTCTTCAACATCGCTTTAAAACCTTTGGTCATCAATATTTATGCTCTGAAATAATGAACATCTTCTAAATAGATCAAATTTTCGTGTTTTTAAGAGTTTGTGACATGAGTTTTTACTCCACCCACATGGCACGGGTTGGATGTAGAAGGATGCCACGACTGTGTCATCCAATATGTGCTATGAGTTTTGATTCTGCCCACATAACACAGACTCGGGAGAATTTTTGCACAATCGTGAGATTATCATACACGAGTTTGGGCGATTTTCCGTTAATGTTGCACTTTATTTCATTCAATTACAAAAAGATTTTTTTAGCCTACCATTGAAGTAAAGAGTAAAATCCGGCAAGCTCGAGCTGAAAATATCATTTCATATTTTGATTCAAGAAAAATAATGAATTTGAGGACATTTTCATAAGCAATTCATCACCATGGGAAAATAATATTATGAAATTGAAACGATGTCGTTTAGTTTGTGAAATAGAAGTTGGTTTTGTGAGTCGTCACTAGCGTAACTGAGTCGAGTTCCAAGGATCGAGAGCTATGGCTGGTAAGGAACCGGAGAAGAAGCAAGAGGAGCTCGCTGAGTCGCTCAACGATCTCTTCGGCAGCGTCTCCACCATGATCAAATTTGACCTTCAGGTTCTCTCTCTCTCCCTCTCTCCGTACCTTCCATTGCCTCGAGCTTCCTGTTCTGCATTTCATTTCGTAGGGTTTCAAATTAGTTTCGTCCGATTGTGATTGAAAACAAATTGTTTAGTGAATATGAATAAACGAAAATTTGGTGACATTGCGTAAAAAAAATGGAGTTGTATTGGGCAGAATCGATGAGCAAGTTCTGGTCTTGACCTTAGTTTTCTGAATTCCCAATAGGTTTTGGGAAGAAAATGTTGTTTAATTTATTTTCAGAATTATTCTGGCTTCTTCAATTTTATACACATTTACTATTTACGTATATTCTCATGATTTTGCAGAATTTCATTACAAGAAACTAACGATTGCAAACTTAAAAGGAAAGGAATTTAATTCAATTATAACAAATTTGCAAGTTTTAGGCGTTCAGAATTGTTCGACAGAATTTATGTTCATTACAGTTAAAGAGCTAGGAAGATGGGAAATTTGATTCTACCACGAGTTCACTAGTCATGGCTCTATCTCAGAAACTGTACGATACATACCAAATTTTAGGGTTCGGTTTGATGTTCAGTTATGAATAAATTACCGATAATATCTTGTGCTAGTTATATAGATGCATAATGCATTTTAGGTCATGGAAGGATATTGGCATGTATAGGAAGGTCATGCACTCATTTCCGCAAAAATTCAAATAGGTCACTTATTTGGACAGAGTATATGTTTTTTTTGCAGTAAACCGTGAATAAAATCATTGCCTACACCTTTATTTGAGTTTTGCATCCACATAGTGGTTTGCAAACTTATTGTGTTTCAGCTATTAGTGAGTCTTACTCGAAAATCATTCATAGTGAATGTTTATTTTCTTTTTTCAGGGGACAAATAATCAGTTAGAACTCTTGGAGAAGATGAATCTGAGAGTGGCTGAAGAATATAATGGATTTGGGGATGTGGCATCGGGGTTGAGGGTTTTTGTGGAGCAGCTGAAGAACAAGAGTGGTAACTTTGATGAGTATGTTCAGCAGATCGATTCGATAGAGCAGCAAGTCACCGAATTCGAAGCTGTTATTTCCATGCTAGATAAGTATGTTTCTTTGTTGGAATCAAAAGTACAGTTTGCCTACCAAAATCCGACTTCATAAATATAACATGTGATTGTGTCTTGCAGTTTCACTGTGAGCCCTTTTTCTTTGGAGAAACTCAAACATGCTCATTGAGCATATTGCTGGTGCAGTGAGTCTATTATTTTTATGGGATGATTTCTTGTGAATATACACTCATGGAATGTGTTATGGATGCAATTTTTGGTTTTATATAGTATAGATCACCTTAGGATGACCCTACAACAACTCAGCCTCCTTCTCAATCACTTAGGACAGGCTCCATGAACCAGAGCATGTCACATTTGGTCACACATTGATATGTTTTCTCCATTGTATTGATTACCGAGTCCTTGGTGATACCCTTATTTACCAAATCCTAAGAATAACTTTTCTCTTAGCCCAAGCTTTGAGCAACACATCAAAGCAGTATTGCACAGATGTGAATTCAAATGAGAACCCGGCTCTTTCTTTACCCTCTCAAAGAGCTGAAGAGCATCAGAAACTCTGTTTGAATGGTACAAAGCACCAAGAGCGCATTCCATGTGTACTCGTCTGGAGCATGATGGATAGACTTCATGACATCATACATCCGGAATGCTAGCTTCACCTTCCCAGCCTTGCCGAGGGAGTTAATCAATGCATTGCACGCAATGAGATTTGGCCTGAATCCAGCGCTCAACATAGATTCAAAAACATTGAGCTCCAAATCCCACTTCCCTTCCATTGTCCTTCATGCTTCTCCATACCCTATCACTCTCAACCCAATTACTCAATTTCCCACAAAGCGATATCATTGTGTTATACACAATCACATCAAAATCCCTTTTCACCTTACAGTCCTCAGCAAGTTCAATCAACATGTCAAGAGCCAAATAAAAAGCTTGAGCATTTCCAATCGCTTTAAGCACTAAACTATACGTATGCCCCGAACCAATCTCGTTTCTTTTCATAAACACAAACACATGAAAGAAGAGAATTACAAGCGTGTAAATCCGGACCAAGGCTAGCTAACTCCATAGACCAAAACAACTCGAATGCGCTCCTAATCAAAACCCGTTCGGACAACACCCCTTCATCTGTTTCCTCCAAAAAATGCACCTTATCTTCATATAAACTAACCCTTTCTACACACACAGATTCATTTGAATCACTTCCACAGTCCCTAACATTTTCACCTTCAGCTTCAGGCTTCAATTCCATGTCCTTGGGAATGGTCAAATCTCCCCAAGGAGGCATTGTCTGCTCAAAATCTTCCATTTCTCTTGGAATCAGCAAGCTCTCCTTCCTGGAAGACCCAGAAAGTATATTCAATTTGGGCATGGTATTTTTTTTTTCCATTTTCATTATATTTCCTTATTTCTAAATCATTAAATCATTTCCTTTTTAATTACAAAATTTAATTTACTTGAGTGTGACTAGAGTCTTTTTCATAATTTTCTTTTACGACTTCATGAGGTTCATTTCCGAAAAGGTATTACTAATATAGTTGTTGATGCCTTATCAAGAAAGCCTATAAACTCTGTCACGTTGGCTATTACTTTTTTATTTTCTGATCTTTTCGGTCGAATTACCTTATCTTGGTACAATGACCCTAAATTGCACTAATTAATTGAGCATTTGAAACTTCTTACTTCTCTAAGAGAGGGCACTATGTTTGAGAACATGATCAGTTGTACAAGAAGGGTAAGTTAATAGTGGGTAATGATGAACCCTTGCAACAAGACATTCTTGAGTGTTTTCATAGTACTATAGCAGTGCTGGTAATGGTCATTTTGGGATTCATGCTACAAAGAAAAGAATTGCTAGTTGCTAGTCATTTCTAGTGGAAAGGTATGAAAGGAGATGTGAAGAATTTTATCAACAAGTGTTCTACTTGCCAGCAACACAAGTCTGACAACCATGCTTATCCCGGGCTTCTCCAACCTCTACCTATTCCAATGCGGATTTGGAGTGATATATTAATGGACTTTATAGAAGGGCTTCCCCGCTCTCATGGTTTTGAGGTCATTTTTGTGGTGGTCGATCGTCTCAGGAAGGCTGCTCACTTTGTGCCTCTTAAGAATCCAATCCGTTTACAGCTATGGCGGTGGCTCAGATATTTCTTGATTACATTTATAAACTTCACGGTATGCCTAATTCTATTGTTAGTGATCGAGATAAGATTTTTCTTTAACACTTTTTGGAAGGAGTTAAAAAATACGTTTTGTATATACTTTTTTTAAGCTAATGTAAATTTGTTTTGCATATTGTTATTAATAAGTTAGTGATATTATAAAATGCTAATTTGGTTGGCTACATATATAAGAATGTGTTTCGTTATAATTATAAATAATAGAAAAAATAAATTTAAAGAATTTTGTTGTTTTTATCTTTTTGTGATGATTATGAGCCTAGTGAAAATTTTGAGTATGTGATATGAATAATAAAATTTTATGGGTAACTTAATTTTTTTTATGTGCCTAATGTCCATTAAAACTATACACTTGTAGATGGTTAAAAATATAATTGTTGAATTGTCCACAATTGAAAAACTAGATGGTACAAATTATGATATCTAGCATAGGAAGATTAAGTATCTTCCAAATGAGCGCGAAATTATTGAGACCTTAACTAATACTGCATCTAAGGCTCATGGTCTACAAGGTGAAATCCAAAAGCAACACAAGGGTAAAGAGCCAAAAGAGGTTAATATAGCGCATGTGAAGTGCTACAATTGTGAGAATAAATGGCATTTTGCTCGAGAGTGTCCCGAGCCAAAGAAGACATCTTTCTCCTCTTATGGTCATGATTTTCTTGTTTGTTCCTATGTATTAGTTGCTAATTCTCTTCCTAATTGGATTATAGATACGGGAGCGAGCAAGCACATAGTTCGTGATCGTGATGGTTTTATGGACTATCATCGATTTCCAGTTGGTTCACAAACTGTCATGTTTAAGAACGGTAGTGAGGAAGATGTTCTTGGAACCGGCATCTACCAAATAAAGTTCCGTGGAGGCAATACAATGCTTCTACATGATGCCTTATATGCACCAGGGGTGCGGTGTTGTTTAGTTTCAGTAATTACTTTATTGAAATTAAGATTTGTTTTAAATTTTAAAGACAGTATTTTGAAAATTCCTGATCATGGTGATATGTTTGGCCATGATATTTTGAAAAATGGTTTCTTTGTGTTTCACTTGGATGATATTTATGTTATTTCATTTTATGCTTTCGTTTCTCGTTTTGATGTTGATTCTGAATATGTTAAATGGCATGCTAGACTTGGTCATATAGGACAAGAACGTATGAATAGACTAGCTAAAGATTATCATATCGGCCAAGAACGTATGAATAGATTATGTCTGTTGCTTGCTCTGAAATTATTTGGCTATGGGGATTACTCGCAGAATTAGGTTTTCCACCAACTGGACCAACACCTTTCCATGTGGATAATACTAGTGTTGCTCATATTACAGCAAAACCGGTCTATCATAAGCGCACGAAATATATTGAGGTTGATTGCCATTTTATTCGGGAAGCCTATGAGTCTCGGGTCATGTCTTTACCTTATGTGTCTTCAGATCTCCATGTGGCTGATATCTTCACCAAAGCTCTTGCTCGCCAGCCAACTTTTTCTCTCGGGCAAATTAATGGTGGTTGACCACCCACATCAATTTGAGGGGATGTCAATCAAGTGGCTGAGGTTTGAATTCAAATGTAATTAGAATTCAAGCTTCTTGATTTCATAAGCTGATTTCATGAGATTTCCAGCCAAATTTTATGCTCCACATTCATTACTATTCTTATTATAAAATCTATCAATCAATAGAGAGAGTACACAAGAGTCAAAGAGGTAATTCTCTCATATTGACTGATCAGTTGGAGATTGTATATAAGCTGTTTCAATCAACATTTCAATCAGACGGCTTTTAATCTGCAAAGTAAAAGGGTAAATAACAATTATTATAAGGCAACAATTGAAATTAAGTTTATACCATTGATTAGAAAAGATCATACAAACCTTAGCCCTTAGCTCATTTCCCCAGGGTTTATAAACATCTTGTCCCTTAACTATCTGTTTCATTGACCTAAACTTTTGTCTTTTCACTAAGTAAGGAACTCTTTTCCTTAACTTCGCTTGGTCGCAAATTCCAGTATCAGATTCATATTTATCATCTTTCTCATTTTTTGTTTTGTGCAAGAAGTTGTGTATTCTGATCTGACAACATTGTAGAAAGAGGAATAGGACAGTTGTGAAAATTCAAAAAAAAAGGAGATGGGATTGCACTAACAGATTTGGGACAATAAATCTAAGAAATATTGGTTAGTATTATGTTGCTTATAGATTGGGGCAACTAATGGTTATTTCTCCTTATTCAATTTTGGCATCAAGGAAAAAATGTCAAATATGCATTTGTCCCATAAGACTCAATGAAAGCAAAAAAGTTATTCTCACATCTTTTTATTATTCTGAAATAGTTATCTTCTTAACAGCACCTCCTGTTCATTTAGCATTGTCATGATAACTGGTCAACCGCAACTACATTGATAAACACATATAGAATAACAATATATATAGATATATAGATATATAGATATACAGATATACGACTTATACCAAGTATTAGAGGCTTAAAATAAAGGGGGAATGTGAAAGTTTTCCGAGAATTTCAAAAAGGACACAAAATTCTGAGATTGGAGTTACTGATCAGAGAATTCCAAATAAGCTCATCCTAATTACTTTGGCCAGCTTATAAACCAAACATATCTTTGACTACTATGATCAGCCAATACCAACCATTTTCACAAAATTGAATCATTTCAAATGAATAGCACCTGCCTCGAGTAGTCAAACCCAGTAGCTAATTTCAAGACCAACTATTTAGTTCCAAATTAAAATAACAGTCTTTTACATTCAAACAACATTCATGTGACAGTGGCAAACAATTTTAATTTCGATTTCACTCACCTCATTCTCAATGGCTTCCCCTATGGAACAAGCAGCTGCAACAACCCTGACACTGCCACCTCCAGACATCATCAATGCCATCAGCTCGTGCATTGTTATGAGCTACATCTTGTCTGCCGGTAACAGATCAAAATGTTTAGCATGACCCTTGTTCCTGGTCCTTTTGATAAGCTCCCGTTCCTTGACAATAGCATCGGACATAGGCTCGCACCAACCGAGGAACAGCGACTTGTTGTAAGGCAGATTTGGAGGCAGCTTCTGGGAACACATACCCTCTATGAATTCCCTGTATTCCCTTGCTGCTTGCTCCCACATCTCGGTTTCAATCTGAATCTGCCTCTTCCTGAGCTTCTGATACTTCTTATCCTACATTCCCATTGCTGCTAGCCTCTGAATTCGCCATTTCTTTACCTGAGCACTCTTTTTTGCTTTCTTCATCTCTTTTATCAGTTCATGGACTTCATCAACATTGGAACCATCACCTTCACCCTCCATGGACGACACTGGAACAGCCTCAGCTGCACCCCCTAATCCTCTAGCCAAAACCCCATTAACCCCAATCCGATTCCTCAAAAACCCCAAACTGGGTCTCTCCAGTGAACCCTGAATTTTCCCAATAGAAAACCTGGAAAGTGGGACGAAATCACGGAAAATACCCAGAAAACTGTGAGTTGGTGATGAGGAGGACGAAGAACATGAGCAAGTAGACGAAGCTCGAAAGCTTGGATTTTTGGAAGCAGCTTTGGCTTGCTGAGCTATGTTTCTCCACATAACTGTGTGAATCATTGATGGGTTTATCGAAACAGCACAAGCTATCGAATCTGTTGCTCGTATTCGTGGAGATTGTGGAGGTCTCGATAGTGGGCGTCGAAGAGAAGCAATGGGTTCTGCAATAGTCGCCTAAACCCTCCATAAACCTTACAGAAATATCAAGTTTCAGCTTTGTGTTACAAATACTTGTACAAGTATAGTGATGCAGTGCGGTCGAAGAAGTCGGTATGCAGAATGTAGAACACCTGGAATTATCGTGAAAGTGTAGGATTTTGACAAAAGACTAGTGTTTTCTGGGCGGAAACGGCGTTATGAGCACAACTCATGGTTATACCATAAAGTACGGTGAATTTCGGCCATCCGAGGTCATCTTAGGGGTCAAAATTGCAGATTATTAAGTTTTAGGCAGTTCTTACAATTTTAATAATTTGTTTCCTTTTCCAATAAGTTTAGTTTTCCTTTTCTACAGTTAGGGTTTGGCTAGGTTTTGCCTATTTAAGCACTCTTATAAGTTTATTGTTAATTAGTTTTGAAGTTTAATAAAAAAATCGAGGTTTCCCTCAAATCTATCACATTCGGTATTTGCAAGAATCAACGAATTTTGATAAAGAATTCCTCCTAGCCACGTACGCTGCATCAGTTGGTATCAGAGCTAGTCGATCCTGAGGTATGCCGCCCTGTAGACAACAGCGAGCCGCTCCCCAAGGTTTTGATGATGATGAAGCTGAGTTACGACGTGAAAACGCTGAGTTTCGACGTGACAATGACGATTTGAGGCGGCAGGTTGAATTATTGACACGACGAATGGATGAATTGCGTCCTTTCGCTGGTTACCGGAATCGTTCACCCGAACGCCCTAACCAACGGTGGGAACAGGGTTTCAAGGTGGAAATTCCACAATTCGATAACAATCTTAAACCAGAGGAGTTCGTAGATTGGCTATCACCCTCGATTTATGATGATTATGTTGAACCAGATGCATATGCAGAAGCTGAAATTGTAGAAGCACAATTGAGTCAACATGAGCAGAATATTCGAGGAAGAGATGCTTTGTTAGCAAGGGATGAAACTTTATGCTGCGTCAAATACTTGTTCTTAGCTTATTCATACAACAATGGTTACGAACAGTTTTTGGAGGGCATCGAGAGCTTGTACGATGAAGGCATAACTGAAAATCTTGCAAGAGAGCTTGCGAGCAAGATGGGAGTACTTGATACAGCTGAAAATTTGGTAGGAAGTGCTACAAAGATATGGGATCCCGGGGTGATTTTTCTTCTGAGGAGGATGTTCCGGATCCAGATTCGAGGTCGAATCTTCTCCATCCAGGAGAGAATGATGCAGTGCGGTCGAAGAAGTCGGTATGCAGAATGTAGAACACCTGGAGTTATCACGAAAGTGTAGGATTTCGACAAAGGACTAGTGTTTTCTGGGCGGAAACGGCGTTCTGAGCACAACTCATGGTTATACCATGAAGTACGGTGAATTTCGGCCATCCGAGGTCATCTTAGGGGTCAAAATTGCAGATTATTAAGTTTTAGGCAGTTCTTACAATTTTAATAATTTGTTTCCTTTTCCAATAAATTTAGTTTTCCTTTTCTATAGTTAGGGTTTGGCTAGGTTTTGCCTATTTAAGCACTCTTATAAGTTTATTGTTAATTAGTTTTGAAGTTTAATAAAAAAATCGAGGTTTCCCTCAAATCTATCACATTCGGTATTCGCAAGAATCAACGAATTTTGATAAAGAGTTCTTCCTAGCCACGTACGCTGCATCATATAGCCCATTGATTGTGTGATTCTCCACTTAAGGTTGTGGGGCATGATTATCGCTTTATGTTTATGAATCAAGTCGTATTGCTTTATGTTTCTTGACAAATCATGCTTATAATTGAGCCAGGGAAGGGGCACCGTGTTCATAAACTACTCCGGCCCGCCCACATGGTACACATCCCATTGGGTCTCATCCGTCGGCTTAGAGGTTGTGTGGCGGGTTCTATATTTTAGAAGGAAAATGTCACTTACCTCCCTCGTAGTATAATTGATTTTCACTCACCTTTCTCGTTTGACGAATACGTTCTGACAGGTCCCCGAAATATACGACTTTCTCAGTGAGGCCCAATAGTGTTAGTTTTTGGTCAAAATGACGAAAATGCCTCTATATTAAGATGGTGGAAAATTAACTTTCGGTTAACCTGAAATTGTAATCTTTTATGGTGTAATTGGAACAGGTTATAAATTTAATTTAGGCCTAAGAAACATACCCAAATTATGGTAATATCTTTTCTCTTCCTTCACACGGTCGTCGAGCAATGGTTGATGTGATGAATGATACCGATTTGGAAAAGCGACCCTAGAATGGTACCGTTTTTGGTTGGGGAAGGTTGATTTGGGCTTGAGCGGTGCCAATTTCTCTTCCTCATCCACCGGCCCAACCCTATCTCCATCGCCCTCTACACCATATGGAAAGTACATCTACTCTTTCTCGTACACCTTCCACTAGCTTCCGCACCTCAAATGCTAGTAAGATAGACTACTTATATCTACTCATTTGTCGATGCCTCTACATGGCCAATGTAAGAACTGAACACAGAGAGAGAGAGAGAGAGAGAGAGAGAGAGAGAGAGAGAGAGAGAGAGAGAGAGAGAGAGAGAGAGAGAGAGAGAGAGAGAGAGAGAGAGAGAGAGAGAGAGAGAGAGAGAGAGAGAGAGAGAGAGAGAGGTATGACTTGAACTTGGGTGTCGGGGAAGGAGGTCGTCGGTGCATTTTGAGGGAGAGGATGACAGACATGAAGATCGATATAGGTAAGCTTAGATGGAACCGAGGAGCTTTTCGGCAAAAACACATTATACCTCGCTGTTTGAGGAGGGAGCCAAAAGAGATTGGAATGCCATCAGACGGTGGTTAAGGGTGGTTCGGGTGGTCTCACCATCTCCCTCCACTGCTCGGAAGCATGGGGGCCGGTGAGTGCACCTAGCCAGAGGATCGTCCTCGACGACAGGACGGGAAAGAGGACAGAGGAACACTTACGAATATTAGAAGAAACACATTCATAAGATCCTGGATAAACTACATTTAATCCTCAATTAAATCTCACAATCACTACAAGCATCCAAGTTCTCTAATAATCTATACAACAAAATTTAAACATATTGATACTCAAACCTAACAAGTGGACGATGATTGTATATTAGTGATTTAACATGCTTAAGTTAATGATTGCCAGGTTATGGATTGAATTAAGGATCTAAATTGCGATCTTAATGCTAGTTCTCACAAGTAGGCTTGAATTCAGATCAAATTTTGTAAAAGAGGCGATAGCAGTTGGCGTAGGTCAACCGTAGCATTTTAGAGACCAAACTTAGATTGTGTATTACCAACGGGTATGATATAAATCTATAGGGTACCAACTTAAAGGATAAGGATGTGTACTAGACTTTTAAGACGAGATTAATTGGGATGATTCTAGTTAATGGCCTAACTAGGATTAATTCGGTTTTTCTCACCTTTAGTTGCCTCATATAGTGGAACTTAGGATAGGTTTAGAACTTCCCTAAACTTAGTTCATCTTAATTAGCTTATGCTTAATTAATAACTCAACCTGATAATTCATTAATTGACACAATCCCTGAGAATCCTCATACCCCAATCGCTTTAGTATTTGATGACGTTTAATTCATTTATTTTGGTCATAGCTTGCAATTGTGCCGAATTGTGACGTGTTTAACCTTTACATGCTTGAATTGTGTTCCAACACCACCCGAACTATCTTATCGACTAGACCTGAAACTCTAATAACTTCAAATAGGGTTTATCTTGCGATAGAGACTTGATGAAGGAATGAGTTGGTGCCTTGAACTATATTAGCCTTTCTTCAAATGTTGGCGCCATGTTGAATTCGTTTAGCCCACTTCTTCCTACATTCAAGATGTTTATCAAATTTTGCAGAGAAAAGAAAACTAAAAGTCCTAACTACACATGATAGATATTTATAAGGGAAAAGGTAGAATTTTGGGTGCCTCCAAATAGCGCATTTGTTTAACGTCGCTAGGCCGACTCACTGGCGGTTGAGATCACTCAACCGCCACAGGAACTATCATGATCAACATGATGCTCTCCGTACAACGATCCGGTTGTAGGAAATATGCCCTAAGTCAATCACAAATCAGTGTAGTATTATATCATCACTAGAATCAATAAATCGGCATTTCATTATCAACCTGTGTGATAATGAGTCGAGCGTAATTTTATCTAATGTCATAAAGTGTATCATCACTGATAGTAGAACCCTTAGATATGCATGTAATTACACTTGACAAGTCCATGTTCAAAATCTTATAAAGAGCCCAGGATGAGAATGACTCTTCATCACGCTCTACTGATCATAGGTATAAGTTTAGCAAGTCAAATCATAGATATCACTTGGGAGTGATATTGGACGACCTGACATGAGTAAGGGGCATATATCTAGTCATGAACATAATCAAAATTGTCGTAGTTACATTGAATTTTTATGGACTTTCGAGTCTTCGTGGATTCCTATATGACAACTCTCATAATTTGACATGCTCATCTACGTTATTCGTAACTAGCTACAAAAGAGGTATGATTGGCTATGTGACAAATCATATGAGGAATACAGTTGGCGGTCAGGGGATTTGCCCCTCACACTAGTGGGAACGATATATGTTTAGGCCTCTTGATGAGAAAGACTGAGAGGAAGTGTGCGGCCGCACCTGTGATAAAGCTACTTATCATTCTCAGTAATCTCGGGATCAAGCAACATGTTTGACCGAAATAAGGATGACGACTCTATGCCTTATGTTCAAACAAGATATCTAGTGACAAAAGGATTATGATAGTTACAACAAAAGTTAAGTCAAATCACCGATCATCATGATCATTGGGTAATCATAATCTTTTATTAGAGACCACTTATGGTGAATGAACCCAATGGGTCGTGAGCCTATAGGGTCACACATAAAGAACAAGTCTGAAGCAAAGATGGACTCTAGGAGGCCATCGATGTTGGGATTTGTGCCCTAGCACAATGTATTTTCAATCTAATCTTGTAATAAAGATTATTCGTTGAATAAAAATGGGCATTCATATTACTAAGTGTTGTAGTAATATCTTAAGTATGATTTGATTTGTATCATTGATGTGTCAACACATAATAGTAGATCTACAGATCAGATAAAATCTTACTTAAGCAGTCCCCGATCAGAATAGCTTCGTAAGAAGCGATCGGTATGAGGTTAACTCTAAATGATCACGCTCTACTGATCATGGCCAGAAGGGGGCCAGAGTTAGGTCATAGTATCACCAGTCAGGGGTGATATAGGACGACCCGAATCATGAGTATGTTACATAGACACAGTCATGAACATACTCATATGTCGGATCATGAAATCACATCCTCAGACCGAAGGACCATTGAGGTCAATATGTAATGAGTGACGAGTTTGACTCAGTCTAACGTCTCCTGTAAAAGGGTTACAATAACGGCTGTGATTGGCTCGACCACAAGTTACATAAGTTGACTAGATGGATCGCTGAAGGATTTATCCCTCATACGGACGTGTGAGCAGATATCAGTTTAGGCCACTTGATGAGTACAACTGAAACACAATAGCATGGCCATGCAGACGATACGTAGTATCAGTTATAATTCAGTTAACTCAGAATCAAGAAACAGGACAATAGAACGAGGATGACTTGTCTATGCCTGGTGGTTGTCAAAGATATCAAGAGGATAAAAGGATAGATTCATGAACGACAAGGTTAAGTCGAAATCTCGATAATCACAAGCGTTGGGTAATCATGATGTCTTGCTAGAGGCCACTCATGATGGAAAGGGTAAAATGGTAATTTTACCAGTCCGCTGACGTGTCGTGAGCCTAGAGGGTCACACACTTTAGGTTGAGTAAAACGGATGGATTCATATGGAGGAATCATGAGAGAGACAAAATCCAGTTTTGGATTAAACCAGTTTAGACCGATTTCGGTTTAGGATTAAACCGGAATCAAGAACGGTTTAGCAGGACTAATTAATTATAATCTAATTAAATAGATTTAATTAAATTAGCTAAACTTGGCCTAGCCAGAATGGGCTTCTCTACACAGTTAATTAAAAGCTTTGGGCTTTAAGCCCATTAAGGCCTTTAATTAATTAAAAGCCTGATTAAGGTCTATAAAAGGGAAATTTTCAGATCTGAAAATCACACAATTATTTTGAGAAACCCTAGCCGTCTTCTCTCTCTCTCTCTAGCCAGTTTCGGCCGGCCCCCTCCCCTCCCCGTGCTCCGTCCGTTTTGCTTGCTTCGATCTTCTAGCAAGGTTCGTTGCAAGTATCCTTTGGATTGCTCTTCCTGTGTGGACGATCTTTAGAGGTTACTAAATACTATTTAGTAACAAGGAGATTTTGATTCAAGGTAAACTTAAATTTTAATCTAGTCTAGATCTCATAATCAATTCATGATCATGCAAGATCCGTATAAATCATGGAACTTTGAGGTTAAATTTCTTGTATGGGCATGAAATTAATTGTCTGGAACCCTCAAATAAATCCTTCAGTGGTATACACACAATGTATAAGCCCTAGCCAAGAATCACATGGAATTGTGAAAGGACTGGACTGTCGTACTCCAATGTCCAAAACTGGGGGGATGAGATTAACTCACTCTAGTTTTGGGTATGCGGAGATCTTGGTTTAGATTCAGATACAAGAATCAGATATATTCATAATCAAGTGTCTCTTACTTCAACTTAATTAAGAATCTGATCGAGTTTGTTTTCATGTATAGATTAGATGGCAACTTCGCTACCCAAAGCAACACGTTCTGGCAGTGAAGCCTTAAAGTCTCTTCTGTCGAATAACAGGCTGACTGGGACCAACTTCCTACAATGGGAGAGGAACCTGAAGCTTGCACTTCAGTATGACAGACAGGAGTATATCCTTACAGACAAGCCTTTAGTTGAGCCTGCTGATGATGCCAGCGATGCCGATAAGAGTGCTTTTGAGAAATACAAAAGCGATCGACAAGACGTTGGCATCCTCATGGTCGGGTCCATGGAAAATGAGACCCAGGACCAGTTCATGCATCTCATGGGAGAACCCCAGGAGATGATGGAGGAAATCAAGATATATTACCAAAAGAATGCCCGTGTCGAAAGATACGACACTCTTAGGGAAGTATTCTATTGCAGACTCAACGCTGGTGAGGCAGTTAGCCCACACGTCCTAAAGATGAAGCGGCTCTTTGATCGCTTGGCCAGTCTAGGTCATAAGTTCACGGAGCAGCTGAAATCAGACATAGTCCTGATGTCGCTTCCAAAGGCTTATGGAGATGTGATCACAAATTACAATCTCCATAATATGGAAAAGACCATCAAGGAACTTCATGGAATGTTGGTGACAGTAGAGAAAGACCTCAAGGGCAAAACCCCTGAGGTCCTGATGGTCAATAAGGCTGTAAGCTTCAAAAGAGCTGGCAAACCTAATACCAAGTCACCAGGACAACCCAACAAGGGCAAGGCACCAGCAGTGTCAGGTAAGGGTAAGGCGCCAATGCACCTAGCTGGGCAAATAAGGGCACCTAGAGGTCCGAGAATCCAAGCGGTTCATAGAGCCGAAGGGAGCTCTTCGGCCTCAGAGGTGATCTGTTACTACTGCCAGCAGCCAGGTCATTGGAAGAAGGATTGCAGGCAGCACAAGGATTATGTGAAGAGCTTGCCGAAGGGTGGACACCCTTCAGGACCTGGATCAGGTATTTACGTTGTTGAGTATAATCTCAACGCTACTTTCTCAGATACATGGGTAGTTGATACCGGAGCAGAATCTCACATTTGTGTTAATCTGCAGGTTCTGGAAAGTAGAAAGCTCCTTGGGAAAGGCGAGCGGGATCTGAGAGTCGGAGACAAAAGTTCGGTGTCAACGACGGCTGTCGGTTCTGTTAGTCTTAGGATGCCCACAGGGCTAGTATTAGTTTTGGACGATGTCTTATGTGTACCTACATTTTGTAGGAATATTATTTCAGTGTCCAGTTTGGACAAACTTGGTTTTGTATTTGCCATAGACAATGGCTTGTTTACTTTATCAAGAAATAATATCGTTTACGGCACTGCATCTATGGTTGGTGGATTATATATTTTAAATATTGATAACACTAACTACAGTACAAACTATAACGTAAATAAGAGGTTAAAGTCGGATGACTCAAACCAGACAGTGATGTGGCACTGTCGTCTAGGCCACATAGGCGAGAAACGCGTCTCGACACTTCATAAGTGTGGGCTCTTGAGCCCGTTTGAATTCACACCAATCGAGAGATGCGAATCTTGCATTATGGGCAAGATGACAAAAGCGCCTTTTGGCGGCTTAGGGGAAAGGGCAAGTGATCTCTTGGGCCTAATACATTCAGATGTATGTGGGCCCATGAGTACGCAAGCCAGGAGAGGTTTCAGATACTTCATAACCTTTACCGACGATTTCAGTAGGTTTGGGTATGTCTATTTAATGAGACATAAGTCGGAGTCCTTTGATAAATTCAAAGAATTCCAGAATGAAGTACAGAACCAGCTTGGTAAAAGTATAAAGACACTTCGTTCCGATCGAGGTGGCGAGTACTTGGATCAAGAGTTTCTCAGTCACCTAAAGGATAACGGTATACTCTAAGAATTAACCCCGCCAGGAACCCCTCAGATGAATGGTGTTTCCGAACGGAGGAACAGAACCCTGCTAGACATGGTTCGTTCCATGATGAGTCACGCCGACCTTCCAGTATCTTTCTGGGGCCATGCCCTAGAAACAGCCGCATTCATATTAAATCGAGTACCTACAAAGGCAGTGGAGACCACTCCATTTGAGGCTTGGCAAGGGAAAGTTCCCAAGTTGTCTTTCCTCAAGATCTGGGGGTGCGACGTTTACGTCAAGCGGTTGCTTGGTGATAAACTCGAACCCAAGGCAGATAAGTGTGTCTTTGTAGGGTACCCCAAAGGAACCATGGGGTACTACTTCTACAAACCCGAGGAAAACAAAATCTTTGTGGCTCGAGGTGAGGTTTTCTTGGAAAGAGAATTCTTATCCAAGAAACCCAGTGGGAGTCCTGTGCTTCTTGAAGAAATTCGAGAAGACACGGAACAGCCAGCAGATATTGTAGAGGTACCCGATGAGGTAAATGATCCAAGTCCTAATCCAACAGAAACTCCTGTAGGACCAAGGAGGTCTGAAAGATCTCGTCAAAACCCAGTCAGATATGGCTTCTTAGCCACAGAGGGTAATGACTTGATAGTTGTAGATCAGGATGGTCCTGCAACAGTTCAGCAAGCCTTGGCCAGTCCCAACTCAAAAGAATGGCAGAATGCCATGGATGAGGAAATGAAGTCCATGAAAGACAATCAGGTCTGGAACTTAGTAGACAGCACACCTGGGATAAAACCCATAGGTTGCAAGTGGATATTTAAGTTAAAGACAGATATGGACGGAAAGCCTCAGACTTACAAAGCAAGACTGGTTGCTAAAGGTTATCGTCAAGTCCAAGGTATGGACTATGATGAGACTTTTTCGCCAGTAGCTATGATTAAGTCAATTCGGATGATGTTAGCCATTGCAGCATATTTCGATTACGAGATATGGCAAATGGACGTCAAAACCGCATTCCTTAACGGGAATTTGCAGGAGGATGTCTATATGACCCAGCCAGAAGGTTTTGTCGACCCTAAACATCCCGAAAAGGTGTGTAAGCTACAACGATCCATTTATGGATTGAAGCAAGCTTCCAGGAGTTGGAACTTACGCTTCGACGAAGCCGTAAAAGAGTTCGGGTTCATCAGAAATCCAGATGAACCTTGTATCTACAAGAAGAGCAGTGGGAGTAACATAGTGTTCCTGGTGCTGTATGTCGATGATATACTAATCATGGGAAATAACGTGCCAACCTTGCTTGAGACCAAAGCTTGGTTAGGGAAGTGTTTCTCCATGAAGGACTTAGGAGAAGCCGCTTACATTCTGGGGATCAGGATCTACAGAGATCGATCCAAGAGAATATTAGGTCTAAGTCAGAGCACCTATATAGATAAGGTGTTGAGAAGATTCTCGATGCTTGACTCTAAGAAAGGGAACCTCCCGGTAAGACATGGCATTAAGCTAAGCAAGAAACAGTGTCCTAAAACACCTGCTGAGCTTAAGAGAATGAATGGAATCCCGTATGCCTCGGCAGTGGGATCTATCATTTATGCCATGATCTGTACGAGGCCTGACGTATCGTTTGCCCTCAGCTGTGCCAGCAGATTTAAGTCTAACCCAGGCCAAGATCACTGGACTGCCGTCAAGTGTATCCTCAAGTATCTGAGGAGAACAAATGACGCTTTCTTAGTGTATGGTGGGATAGAAGGAGAGCTAAGCGTCACTGGATATGTTGATGCTAGTTTTCAGACAGACCCAGATGACTTTAGTCTCAAGGTGGGTATGTGTTCATGTTGAATGGGGGAGCTTTCAGTTGGAAAAGCTTTAAGGAAGCGACAATAGCCGACTCCACCACGGAGGCGGAATACATAGCTGCGTCGGAAGCAGCCAAAGAAGCGGTGTGGGTCAGGAGCTTCTTGAGAGGATTAGATGTACTGCCGCGAACGTTTGATCCCGTGAGCTTAAGGTGTGACAACACAGGGGCCGTAGCACTAGCTAGAGAGCCCAGATTTCACAACCGGACCAAGCACGTCGAGAGAAAGTATCACATCATCAGAGAGATGGTTGATAAAGGCGAAGTAGAGATAAGCTACATTTCAACGCATGATAATGATAGCATTTGTGCCCTAGTCCAATTGGTATTAGCCTGTAAACGTCTATGTACAAATATCATCGTTTGTAATGTATAAATATAAACGGCTTTATATTACTTATGTGTTGAAGTAATATGTTAAGCATGATCTGATTTATGACCACTAAAGTAGTAGAACCATAAATCTGTACGGGTCACACTTAACGAGTCCCTGGTCAACCTATGCTTCCTTGAAAGCGACCAGTATGAGGATGGTTCTTAATGACGTAGTTCTACTTGTCATAAGGATGTGGGATCCTGGAACCATATCATAGATATCATGAGGTGATTGATATCGGACGACCCGCATTGAATAGTGTTTTCATAGATTAAGCCATAAACATATTCAGATGCGATAGCTTGTCACGACGTCCTTAGACCAAGGAGTCTTTGTGATCACTGTGCAATGAACGTACAGCTTTAACTTGCGCCAAACGCTTTCTGTAAAAGGATTGCTATGAAGGGCATGATTGGGTGGCGGAACGGGTTGCATGAGTGACACGAAAGACGGCTAAGGGATTTATCCCTCATACTATGGTATGGGAAAGATATCCGTTAGAAGGCCTCTTGATGGAGACTGACTGAGAGGAAAAGCATGGCCATGCAAATGATACGGGTTATCAGTCCTCAGTCATCTCGCATATCAAGTAACAATGATTGATTGAACAAGGGAGACGACTCTATGCCTTGAGATCAATCGGGATATCTAGAGATAAAAGGATGGTGACTTGTACGCACAAAGGTTAAGTCGAATCATCGATCATCGTGCACCTTGGGTAATCATAATGTTTTACTAGAGACCACTTATGATGGATCGGGCAAGAGCGAGTCTTGCGCCGATCTGCTAACGGTGGCATGACCCTAGAGGGTCACACACATACAAGACGGATAACTTGAGACAAGGAAACATGGATGTTTCTTAAGGAGAAGTATATGGACAAAACTGGAGGTTTTGTGCCATAGGTTCGGTTTGAGAGAATAATTAGCGAATCAAGAAAAATTGAGTTTTTCGTCGATATCGCGTCGGACTTTGTTTGATAAGTAACGACAAAAAGGTCGGGAAACTTTTGGACGCGGCATGAGACAACACGGGAGGGCCCATTGGGCTCGGCCCATGAAGCCTCATGGCCGGCCCAATAAGGGCCCAATAAGGCCATATGGCCGGCCCACTTGGTGGGGCCATTGTGGGGGCCACACAACACCATGCTTAGTTGGTGGTTGTGGATTAAGAGGTGAGTGATTTAAGGGGTATGGGTTAAAGCACCTTTAAGCCCATACCAATCACTTTAAACCCATACTTGTGAGTTGGATGATGGATTAAATGCAAGACTTTGATTCATTAATCATTTAATCACAAAACACTCACAAAACCTCTCTCTCTCTCTTGTGTGGCCGGCCACCCCTTGTTCTTCTCCTCCATCTTGCTCTCTTGTTCTTCATTTAATTGTTCTAGTAGGCAATTAAGTGAAGGATCTTGAAGATCATCCTCTTGGTGTGGACTTGCTTTAGAGAAGAAGATCCGAACGTTCTTCTTTATCGATTCAAACAAGACTTAAAGGTAAACATCTTGTGGAATAGATTTTGCTTTGGGATTTAATGGTTTAAATGTTCTTGGACAAAGTTTGGAGTAGATTATCTTTTTATTGCTTCCGCTATCACGATGACGATCTAGAACGCTCCATGACCCTACAGTGGTATCAGAGCGTTGGTTACCCTCTTAATCTTTGTCTTGTTGAATTTATTTCGGTTTTGTGATTATATGCATGCCAAATGTTGATAACATGGTTTTAATGCTTTTTGGGAAATTTGCATGAAATATGTTATTTTTGAAAAATATATTAAATTTGGAATTTTTCAGAAATTATTGGATTTGTCGGGTCCGAGAAGAGACTCTCGGGGAGCCGGATCGGAGGTACCGGACGGAGGTCACCGGAGGCCGGTGAGGCCGGCGGTGACCGGGCCCGTCCCCACTCTTGGCCGAGGCCGAGAGTGGCGGCAAGCCGGGTTTGGGCCTTCCAAGGCCCAAACCGGGCCGTGCATAGTTGGGCTCGGCCCAATGGGCCCTCGGCCCATTGGCTTGGCCCGACTTGGTTTGTGTGTGGTGTTTAATCCATGTCACGAACTCGCGATCCAATATTTTGAAAACTTTCAAAATTTGATCGGTTTCGATAAACCGTTTTTCGAAAAGGTCTAGTTTCGATAAACCCGACCAAGCAACTTGGCAAAATTAAAACCGGAATTATTGCATATTATTTGATAACATGTTTGTGTGATAACATGTTGGATGATGTGATGAAATGTATGATGCATTAGTAGCCCATTAGATTTATCGCTTTCACGGTTTGCATACCGTTAGTGTTAGCGTGTAATTATTCTTTTATTCGAGCCCATAAAGTGTAATTATTTTTTATCCGGTCTACGAACCAAGTATTAATTGTAATTATTACTCAAATACAAGAAGGATAGAAAATCGAGCATGATGACGGTCTTGGAGGAAGTCCAAGAGCTAGTGGGAGCCCGAATGAGAAAGACGAGAAGATATGAAGACTCGTAGAATCCTAAGATTAGGATGGGCTATAAAATGCATATTTAACGCTTTATAGATGCTAGCTTGAATTATTTAATTAATTGCATGCTTGCATGATTAGTTTATAAGTTTATAAGCGATCACCTCACATGCAAAGATTAAAATCAACTTTAATTGTTTGCATGTTTAAAGCGTTGTGAACTATCATCACACGGGTTGTGATGGATGAGTTCAAATTTGAAACGTGTTTGCACGGGTTGCAAATGACGGATTCAAATGAAGATAGTATGTGATACAATTAGAAACGTCACAACACGGGTTGTTGATGATGGGTTCGTAATTGTGCCAAATACTTTCGAATTATTAAACACAACCAAATTACAAGTTAATTTGAGTCAAGTGAGATGCCACCCAAATTCACACCCATGTAGAAACATTTTATCGGTGTCGTGCGCCTTAGCGGAGCATCGATCGAATGGGTTCTAGATGGGAATGGTAAACTTTGTGGGATGTCGTGCGCCTTAGCGGAGCATCTGCACAAAGTTAACTCGTTAGTGAAAGTTGGTTGACTCAACCACGATTCTTGGCCTGAGGTCGAGCTGGGGCATCGGAAGGGTAAGCCGTGTGTTTTACACATACCCTGACTAAGAGTTACACGGGTTGTAATTGGACAGGATGTCCTACCTAAATAAGTCAATTGGAGCGGTGCGTCTTAGCGCACTTCAAATTACGAATAAGGGATCTTGGTTTAAAGATTCTAAATTTTAGAATCTGATGGTTGGTGTTTAATTCGGATCTTCGTAAATTTATTCAACCATTCTGATTAAATTTACTTTCTTCGTGTAGAAATGGCTAGTAATTCAACGAACTCGTCTAATTTGTCATTGAGGACTATACTCGAGAAGTGTAAACTCAACGGGACAAATTATCTAGACTGGGACAGAAATTTACGACTTGTGTTAAAAATGGAACGCAGGGAGTACGTCCTTGATAAGGCTATCCCTGAGGAGCCAGCTGCCAACGCAACGAGGGTCGTTAAGGATGCGTACCAGAAACACCTTAGCGATTCTATCGACGTTGCGTGTGTCATGCTGGGCTGCATGGAGGCGGACCTCCAAAAGCAGTTTATGGAGCTATCCCATGATCCGTTTGCAATGTTTGCACAGATCAAGGATATGTTCAAGGAGAAAGTACGTATTGAAAAATACACTGTTCTCCGAGAACTCATAGCCTGCAAGATGTCAGCAGGCAGCTCCGTAGGTCCTCACGTCCTACAGATGAAGGGGCATTTTGACCATATGACTAGTATCGGTATGTCTATGGAAAAGGAAATGGCTGCGGATTTTGTTCTGCAATCCCTTCCTCATGCATATGGTAGGTTCGTCATGAACTATCACATACATGATATGGACAAGACCGTGTCGGAGTTGCACAGCATGCTAGTAACTGCCGAGAAGAGCATAAGGGGCAGTTCGTCCAAAAATGTCTTCATGGTCAAGAAGGGACCCAGCTTCAAAGCTGTTGGTGGCAAGGGTAAAGGCCCAAGACACCTCGCAGGGAGGAACAGACGACCATTTATTCCTAGACCTCACATGCCCGTACAAGGCAAAGGGAAGGCAAAGGAGTCGGTCTGTTTCTACTGTCAAAAGCCTGGTCATTGGAAGAAAGACTATCAGCAGCTGAAGGAGGATCAGAAGAAGGGCGGTGGGGCCGCCACTTCATCAGGTATCCCATTAGAGCTATATCTTTCTACAATAAATACCTGGGTACTAGATACTAGAGCTGAGTCTCATATCTGTGCCAATGTGCAGGTGTTACACAGTAGAAGAGATATGGGGGAAAGCGAGGTGGACCTAAGAGTTGGGAACAATACCAGAGTTGCCGCAACTGCCGTGGGTTCTGTGAACCTTGCTTTGCCCAGTGGGCTTGTAATTGAACTTAATGATGTTTTTTGTGTACCTGCTTTCAGCAGGAATATTATCTCAATTTCTCTTCTTGAGAAAAAAGGTTATTATTTCAATATTAAGAACGGGTTTTTTGATATTATGCGCAACAACATATATTATGGCAATGCTCGCACTGTTGGAGGATTATACATATTGAATATGCATAACTCGAAATCCAACATGCTCTATAATGTAAATGCTAAGAGGTTTAAAACTAATGATTTAGACCAAACTCTTATCTGGCATTGTCGTCTAGGTCACATAAATGAGAAACGCATCTCAGCGCTTCATAAGCGTGGACTTCTAAGTCAATTCGAATTCCAAGCAATTGAAAGATGCGAAGCTTGTTTGATGGGCAAGATGACTAAAGCGCCCTTCACTGGTTTAGGTGAGAGGGCAGGTGACTTATTGGGTCTAATACATTCAGACGTATGTGGACCAATGAGTACGCATGCCAGAGGTGGTTTAGGCTACTTTATCACATTTACTGACGATTTCAGTAGATATGGTTATGTCTATCTCATGAGATATAAGTCCGAAGCTTTTGATAAATTCAAAGAGTTTAGGACTGAAGTAGAAAACCAACTCGGAAAGAGTATCAAGGCACTCCGTTCTGATCGAGGTGGAGAATACTTATCCGAAGAGTTTCTTAGTTATCTTACTGAAGGTGGAATACTATCTCAGTGGACTCCGCCAGGAACACCGCAACTTAATGGTGTGTCCGAACGGAGGAATCGAACATTGTTAGATATGGTTCGAACAATGTTAAGTCTCACTGATCTCCCGATCTCCTTCTGGGGTTATGCTCTGCAAACGGCCGCTTTCATAATAAATAGGGCTCCGTCGAAAGCAGTGGAAGGGACCTCATTTGAAAAATGGTACGGGAAGGAACCCGTTTTGTCCTTCCTTAAAATCTGGGGTTGCGAGGCTTATGTTAAAAGGTTGCTTGCAACCAAGCTCGAACCAAGATCAGATAAATGCACTTTCGTCGGATATCCAAAAGAAACAAAAGGATACTACTTCTACAAACCGAGCGAAAATAAAGTTTTTGTCGCTCGAGGTGGGACGTTCTTGGAAAAAGAGTTCATTTCCAAGACAGTCAGTGGGAGGGCTATTCATCTTGATGAAGTTCTAGATGAGATGGTCACTCGGGAACCACGAGAAGACCCACTAGAAAAGGTAGAGCCAGAAGTGGTCATTGAGCAAGAACCAATAGCTACAGTTAATGAGGACGGTCCGAGGCGCTCTGAAATGATAAGTCATGCACCTGTTAGATACGGTTTCTTAGTAACTGAGGGTGATGGTTTAGTACTAGTGGACAATGATCCAGCTACCTTTCGAGAGGCTTTGGACGGAACCGATTCTGAGAAATGGCTGGAAGCCATGAGGGAAGAAATGCAATCCATGTCAGATAATCAAGTGTGGGACTTGGTAGATCATACCCCTGATGTTAAGGTCATAGGGTGTAAATGGATCTTTAAAATAAAGATTGACATGGATGGCAAACCTCAGACCTATAAAGCGAGACTGGTAGCAAAAGGCTATAGACAAATCCACGGAATTGACTATGAAGAGACCTTTTCTCCAGTAGCTATGGTCAAATCTATCCGCATTCTTCTTGCCATAGCAGCATATCACAACTATGAGATATGGCAAATGGATGTCAAAACCGCCTTCCTCAACGGGAGGTTAGCTGAGGACGTTTATATGTCTCAGCCTGAGGGTTTTGAGGATCCAAAGAATAAGGGAAAGATTTGCAAGTTGCTCAAATCAATCTATGGTTTGAAGCAAGCATCTCGGAGTTGGAATCAGCATTTTGATGAAGTAGTAAAACGGTTTGGCTTCGTCAAGAACGATGATGAACCTTGCGTATATAAAAAGGCAAGTGGGAGCAATATAATCTTTTTAGTGCTTTATGTTGATGACATACTGCTCATTGGAAACGACGTCCCTACCTTGCTCTTAACGAAGACTTGGTTAGGTGAGTGTTTCGCAATGAAGGACTTAGGCGAGGCCTCTTACATCTTGGGAATCAAGATATATAGAGACCGTGCCAAGCGGGTCTTGGGCTTAAGTCAAAGCACTTATATAGACAAGGTGTTGAGACGATTCTCAATGCAAGATTCAAAGAAAGGATTGCTGCCCATGCGTCATGGCGTAAAGCTTAGCAAGAAGCAGAGTGCTGAGACACCTGCAGAGCTAGCAAGAATGAATGAGATCCCATATGCTTCGGCTATAGGGTCCATAATGTATGCCATGATATGCACGAGACCGGATGTCTCGTTTGCCCTAAGCTGTACCAGTAGACATCAATCCAAACCCGGTGAGGCACACTGGATCGCTGTCAAGGCGATTCTCAAATATTTGAGAAAAACCAAGGACGCCTTTCTTGTATACGGGGGCAGAAATGATGATCTCGTCGTCAAAGGATATGTCGATGCTAGTTTCCAGACAGACCCCGATGACTTTAAGAGTCAGTTGGGATATGTGTGTATGTTGAACGGTGGAGCATTCAGCTGGAAAAGCAAGAAGCAAGATACCATTGCCGACTCTACAACGGAAGCTGAGTACATTGCCGCATGTGAGGCGGCGAAAGAGGCTGTATGGATCAGGAGTTTCATGGCTGGGTTAGGTGTAATTAAAAACCCGTCTAACCCAGTAGACTTATATTGTGACAACACCGGGGCTATTGCGCAAGCTAAGGAACCCAGGGCACATAACAGATCCAAACATGTACTCAGAAAGTATCACATCATCCGCGACATAGTTGCTAGAGGTGACGTGAAGATCCAATACGTTGCAACTGATGATAACACAGCCGACCCATTGACCAAGGCTCTTCCTCAAGATAAACATGAAAAACATGTTAGGTCAATGGGTATAGACTGGGACTTAGATTGGAACTAAGGGCAAGCGGGAGATTGATAGCATTTGTGCCCTAGTCCAATTGGTATTAGCCTGTAAACGTCTATGTAGAAATATCATCGTTTGTAATGTATAAATATAAACGGCTTTATATTACTTATGTGTTGAAGTAATATGTTAAGCATGATCTGATTTATGACCACTAAAGTAGTAGAACCATAAATCTGTACGGATCACACTTAACGAGTCCCTGGTCAACCTATGCTTCCTTGAAAGCGACCAGTATGAGGATGGTTCTTAATGACGTAGTTCTACTTGTCATAAGGATGTGGGATCCTGAAACCATATCATAGATATCATGAGGTGATTGATATCGGACGACCCGCATTGAATAGTGTTTTCATAGATTAAGCCATAAACATATTCAGATGCGATAGCTTGTCACGACGTCCTTAGACCAAGGAGTCTTTGTGATCACTGTGCAATGAACGTACGGCTTTAACTTGCGCCAAACGCTTTCTGTAAAAGGATTGCTATGAAGGGCATGATTGGGTGGCGGAACGGGTTGCATGAGTGACACGAAAGACGGCTAAGGGATTTATCCCTCATACTACGGTATGGGAAAGATATCCGTTAGAAGGCCTCTTGATGGAGACTGACTGAGAGGAAAAGCATGGCCATGCAAATGATACGGGTTATCAGTCCTCAGTCATCTCGCATATCAAGTAACAATGATTGATTGAACAAGGGAGACGACTCTATGCCTTGAGATCAATCGGGATATCTAGAGATAAAAGGATGGTGACTTGTACGCACAAAGGTTAAGTCGAATCATCGATCATCGTGCACCTTGGGTAATCATAATGTTTTACTAGAGACCACTTATGATGGATCGGGCAAGAGCGAGTCTTGCGCCGATCTGCCAACGGTGGCATGAGCCTAGAGGGTCACACACATACAAGACGGATAACTTGAGACAAGGAAACATGGATGTTTCTTAAGGAGAAGTATATGGACAAAACTGGAGGTTTTGTGCCATAGGTTCGGTTTGAGAGAATAATTAGCGAATCGAGAAAAATTGAGTTTTTCGTCGATATCGCGTCGGACTTTGTTTGATAAGTAACGACATAAAGGTCGGGAAACTTTTGGACGCGGCATGAGACAACACGGGAGGGCCCATTGGGCTCGGCCCATGAAGCCTCATGGCCGGCCCAATAAGGCCATATGGCCGGCCCACTTGGTGGGGCCATTGTGGGGGCCACACAACACCATGCTTAGTTGGTGGTTGTGGATTAAGAGGTGAGTGATTTAAGGGGTATGGGTTAAAGCACCTTTAAGCCCATACCAATCACTTTAAACCCATACTTGTGAGTTGGATGATGGATTAAATGCAAGATTTTGATTCATTAATCATTTTAATCACAAAACACTCACAAAACCTCTCTCTCTCTCTAGTGTGGCCGGCCACCCCTTGTTCTTCTCCTCCATCTTGCTCTCTTGTTCTTCATTTAATTGTTCTAGTAGGCAATTAAGTGAAGGATCTTGAAGATCATCCTCTTGGTGTGGACTTGCTTTAGAGAAGAAGATCCGAACGTTCTTCTTTATCGATTCAAACAAGACTTAAAGGTAAACAACTTGTGGAATAGATTTTTCTTTGGGATTTAATGGTTTAAATGTTCTTGGACAAGGTTTGGAGTAGATTATCTTTTTATTGCTTCCGCTATCACGATGACGATCTAGAACGCTCCAAAACCCTACAGACGATACGTAGTATCAGTTATAATTCAGTTAACTCAGAATCAAGAAACAGGACAATAGAACGAGGATGACTTGTCTATGCCTCGTGGTTGTCAAAGATATCAAGAGGATAAAAGGATAGATTCATGAATGACAAGGTTAAGTCGAAATCTCGATAATCACAAGCGTTGGGTAATCATGATGTCTTGCTAGAAGCCACTCATGATGGAAAGGGTAAAATGGTAATTTTACCAGTCCGCCGACGTGTCGTGAGCCTAGAGGGTCACACACTTTAGGTTGAGTAAAACGGATGGATTCATATGGAGGAATCATGAGAGAGACAAAATCCGATTTTGGATTAAACCAGTTTAGACCGATTTCGGTTTAGGATTAAACCAGAATCAAGAACGGTTTAGCAGGACTAATTAATTATAATCTAATTAAATAGATTTAATTAAATTAGCTAAACTGGGCCTAGCCAGAATGGGCTTCTCTACACAGTTAATTAAAAGCTTTGGGCTTTAAGCCCATTAAGGCCTTTAATTAATTAAAAGCCCGATTAAGGTCTATAAAAGGGAAATTTTCAGATCTGAAAATCACACAATTATTTTGAGAAACCCTAGCCGTCTTCTCTCTCTCTCTCTAGCCAGTTTCGGCCGGCCCCCTCCCCTCCCCGTGCTCCGTCCGTTTTGCTTGTTTCGATCTTCTAGCAAGGTTCGTTGCAAGTATCCTTTGGATTGCTCTTCCTGTGTGGACGATCTTTAGAGGTTACTAAATACTATTTAGTAACAAGGAGATTTTTATTCAAGGTAAACTTAAATTTTAATCTAGTCTAGATCTCATGATCAATTCATGATCATGCAAGATCCGTATAAATCATGGAACTTTGAGGTTAAATTTCTTGTATGGGCATGAAATTAATTGTCTGGAACCCTCAAATAAATCCTTCAATCGAAACAATGGAGAATAGGACACGTGACCACAAATGGCCATGGGTCCTTGACCAAGGATTGGCTATGGAATTCCCCAAGTGGCCACGGGCCTATGGAAATGGTTGGCCACGTGACAGCCAAATGGTCACTGCCCCGTGGCGGAGGACTTGTGTAGGGTTTTGGAGCTTTCTAGATCATCGAGATAGCGGAAGCGTTTAATAAAATCTACACCAAACCTTGTCCAAGAACATAAACCGTTAAATCCCAAGGCAAAATCTATTCCACAAGATGTTTACCTTTAAGTTTTTGTTGAATCGATAAAGAAGAACTTTCAGATCTTCTTCTCTAAAGCAAGTCCACATCAAGGGGATGATCTTGAAGATCCTTCACTTAATTGCCTACTAGAACAATTAAATGAAGAACAAGAGAGCAAGAATGAGGAGGGAGACTATGGTGGCCGGCCACTAGAGAGAGAGAGGTTTTTGTGAGTTGTTTTTTATTATTTGTGTAATAAATTAATATTAGATATTTCAATTCATCATCCAACTCATAAGCATGGGTCTAAAGTGATTGGTATGGGCTTAAAGATGCTTTAACCCATACCCCTTAAATCACTCACCTCTTAATCCACAATCACCAACTAAGCATGGTGTTGTGTGGCCCCCACCATTGGACCCACCAATGCGGGCCGGCCATATCAGGCTTATTGGGCCCATAATGGGGCCCATGTTGGGCCGGTCATGAGACCTCATGGGCCGAGCCCAATGGGCTCGCCCATGTGGTTTCGTGTCGTGTCCAAAAGTCGCCCGACCCTTTTTGTCGTTACTTATCAAACAAAGCCCGACGCGACATCGACGAAAAAACTCAGTTTTCTCGATTCACAAATTATTCTCTCAAACCGAACCCATGTATTGCTCCTCAAGAAACGTTAAGGTTTCCTTGTCTCAAGTTATCCGTCTTGAATGCGTGTGACCCTTCAGGCTCATGCCACCGTTGGCAGATCGGCGCAAAAGATCGCTCTTGCCCGATCCATCATAAGGGGCCTCTAGTAAGACGTTATGATTACCCAATGTGCATGACGATCGATGATTCGACTTAACCTTGTGCGTACAAGTCACTATCCTATTATCTCTAGATATCCCGATTGATCACAAGGCATAGAGTCGTCACCCTTGTTTAATCAATTATTGTTACTTGATAAGTGAGATGGCTGAGAACTGATAACCGGTATCACCGGCATGGCCATGCTCTTACTCTCAGCCAGTCTCGATCAAGAGGCCTTTAACGGATATCTTTCCCATACCGTAGTATGAGGGATAAATCCCTTAGCCGTATTTCGTGTCACTCATGCAACCCGTTCTTCCACCCAATCATGCCCGTTATTGCAATCCTGTTACCAGAAAGTGTTAGGCGCAAGTTAAAGCCGCATGTACATTGCATAGTGATCACAAAGACTCCTCGGTCTAAGGATATCGTGACAAGCTATCGCATTTGAATATGTTCATGGCTTAATCTATGAAAACACTATTCAAAGCGGGTCGTCCGATATCAATCACCTCATGATATCTATGATATGATTCCGGGATCCCTCATCCCTATGACAAGTAGAACTACGTCATTAAGAACCATCCTCATACTGGTCGTTTCTATGGAAGCATATTTTGACCAGGGACTCGTTAAGTGTGATCCGTACAGATTTATGGTTCTACTACTTTAGTGGTCATAAATCAGATCATGCTTAACATATTACTTCAACACATAAGTAATACAAAGCCGTTTTATATATATTACAAACGATGATAATGTACATAGACGTTTACAGGCTACTAGCAATTGGACTAGGGCACAAAATGCTATCAATCTCCCACTTGCCCCTAGTTCCAATCTAAGTCCCTGTCTATACCCATTGACCTAACATGTTTATCATGTTTTGCTTGAGGAAGAGCCTTGGTCAAGGGGTCGGCTGAGTTATCATCAGTTGCAACGTAGTGGATCTTCACGTCACCTCTAGCAACAATGTCGCGGATGATGTGTTACTTCCTGAGTACATGTTTGGATCTGTCATGTGCCCTGGGTTCCTTCGCTTGCGCAATGGCCTCGGTGTTTTCACAATATAAGTCTACTGGGTTAGATGGGTTTTGAATTACATCTAACCCAACCATGAAACTCCTGATCCATACAGCCTCTTTTGCCGCTTCCGATGCAGCAATGTACTCAGCTTCGGTCGTAGAGTCGGCAATGGTGTCCTGCTTCTTTCTTTTCCAGCTGAATGCTCCTCCGTTCAACGTAAACACATATCCCAACTGACTCTTAAAGTCATCGGGGTCTGTCTGGAAACTAGCGTCGACATATCCTTTGACGACTAGATCATCATTTCTCCCCCCGTATACAAGAAAAGCGTCTTTGGTTTTTCTCAAATATTTGAGAATCGCCTTGACGGCAATCCAGTGTTCCTCACCGGGTTTTGATTGGTGTCTACTGGTACAGCTTAGGGCAAACAAGACATCCGGTCTCGTACATATCATGGCATATGAAATTCTGAATCGTAGCCGAGTCAGGAAGTCGAACACAAAGTCTTTAACTTGTGTATCGACTTCTTGTGGAAACCGTAAGCAAAGTAATAGACAGATAATGATAACGACACTCGAGATGATTACCCAGTTCGGTGACTCCGCTCCTACGTCTGGGGGCACTTTGCCAGTGGAAAGGTTTTTCACTATAGGTAGTCAATAGTACAACTTCAAGCACCAACTAGCTATCACACAAGCTATTGTCCTAAGCTACTATAGATCTCACCGTGAATCGCCTCGACCAAGGGCCTCTCCCCCTGTCTTTGAGATTCCCTCAATTCCACCCTTCGAGCAAGCTCCTATGCTCGGTGTTGTTTTCTTCTTGACGGAGTTGTGAATATTCAATCACAAACAAAAACCCTAATCGATCCAAACACTTAGTCTTCGCGACTCAAGGTTTGATCGGAGAAAAGATCCGTTCTATCGAATATTCATCAGCCTCTCAACACGCCGATGGTGCACGGTTAAGAGCTCTGAGAAATCTTGCAATTGTTAGAACAAGAACGGATGATCTACTAATGGGAAGCCAAGGGCTTTTTATAGCAGCTCACAGTCCTAATCCTCCTTGGACCAGGAACAGGAAAGTCATGCAAGTTGTTGCCGCCTTCCACAACAGCTGGAAGTCGTCTTGCCTGTTCTGACTTCCTGATGAAATCAGGCAAGTCGAGTTGCCGCCTATTGGTGACGTGTAACTGCCAGCTGGAAGTCGCCTGACTTGTCGACATCACTCTCTTGCGCTCCAAGTCTTCGTGGCGCCTTTCTTCTTTCGCTCCAAGCTTCGTCGAAATAGGAAAGCTTCAGACTTTCCTAATCTTCGGCTCGTAACAAGTCGCTCCACATGTCATGTAACATGTTACACGACTTCTTATATTTGCGCTAAAAAATCATGCCAACTATTAAACGTAGCAACAACATACATTATGGATCCTATAGCCGAAGCATATGGGATTTCGTTCATTCTTGCTAGCTCTGCAGGTGTCTCAGCACACTACTTCTTGCTTAGCTTCATGCCAGGACGCATGGGCAGCAGTCCTTTCTTTGAATCTTGCATTGAGAATCTTCTCAACACTTTGTCTATGTAGGTGCTTTGACTTAAGCCCAAGACTCGCTTGGCACGGTCTCTATATATCTTGATCCCAAAGATGTAAGAGGCATCGCCTAAGTCCTTTATTGCGAAACACTCACCTAACCAAGTCTTTGTTAAGAGCAAGGTAGGGACGTCGTTTCCAATGAGCAGTATGTCATCAACATAAAGCACTAAGAAGACTACTTTGCTCCCATCTGCCTTTTTATATACGCAAGGTTCATCATCGTTCTTGATGAAGCCAAACTGTTTCACAACTTTATCAAAACGCTGATTCCAACTCCGAGATGCTTGCTTCAAACCATAGATTGATTTGAGCAACTTGCAAATCTTTCCCTTATTCTTAGGATCCTCAAAACCCTCAGGCTGGGACATATAAACGTCCTCAGCTAACCTCCCATTGAGGAAGGCGGTTTTGACGTCCATTTGCCATATCTCATAGTTATGATACGCTGCTACGGCAAGTAGAATGCGGATAGATTTGACCATAGCTACTAGAGAAAAGGTCTCTTCATAGTCAATTCCGTGGACTTGCCTATAATCTTTTGCTACCAGTCTTGCTTTATAGGTCTGAGGTTTGCCATCCATGTCTATCTTTATTATAAAGATCCATTTACACCCAATGACTTTTACGTCAGGGGTTTGATCCACCAAGTCCCACGCTTGATTATCTGACATGGATTGCATTTCTTCCCTCATGGCTTCCAGCCATTTCTCAGAGTCGGGTTCGTCCAAGGCCTCTCGAAAGGTAGCTGGATCATTGTCCACTAATACTAAATCATCACCTCCAGTTACTAGGAAACCGTATCTGACAGGTGCATGACTTATCCTTTAAGACCGTCTCAGACTGTCCTCATTAACTGTAGCTATTGGCTCTTTCTCAACGACCACTTCTGGCTCTACTTCTTCTAGTGGGTCGTCCAGTGGTTCCCGAGTGACCATCTCATCTAGAACTTCATCAAGATGAACAACCCTCCCACTGACTGTCTTGGAAATAAATTCCTTTTCCAAGAATGTCCCACCTCGAGCGACAAAAACTTTATTTTCGCTCAGTTTTCTCGATTCGCTAATTATTCTCTCAAACCGAACCCATGGCATAAAACCTCCAGTTTTGTCCATGTATTGCTCCTCCATAAATGTTAAGGTTTCCTTGTCTCAAGTTATCCGTCTTGAATGCGTGTGACCCTTCAGGCTCATGCCACCGTTGGCATATCGGCGCAAAAGATCGCTCTTGCCCGATCCATCATAAGGGGCCTCTAATAAGACATTATGATTACCCAAGGTACATGACGATCGATGATTCGAATTAACCTTGTGCGTACAAGTCACTATCCTATTATCTCTACATATCCCGATTGATCACAAGGCATAGAGTCGTCACCCTTGTTTAATCAATCATTGTTACTTGATATGTGAGATGGTTGAGAACTGATAACCCATATCACCGGCAGGGCCATGCTCTTACTCTCAGTCAGTCTCGATCAAGAGGCCTTTGACGGATATCTTTCCCATACCGTAGTGTGAGGGATAAATCCCTTAGCCGTCTTTCGTGTCACTCATGCAACCCGTTCCGCCACCCAATCATGCCCGTTATTGCAATCCTGTTACAGAAAGCGTTAGGCGCAAGTTAAAGCCGCACGTACATTGCATAGTGATCACAACGACTCCTCGGTCTAAGGATATCGTGACAAGCTATCGCATTTTAATATGTTCATGTCTTAATCTATGAAAACACTATTCAAAGCGGGTCGTCCGATATCAATCACCTCATGATATCTATGATATGATTCCGGGATCCCTTATACCTATGACAAGTAGAACTACGTCATTAAGAACCATCCTCATACTGGTCGCTTCTATGGAAGCATATTTTGACCAGGGACTCGTTAAGTGTGATCCGTACAGATTTATGGTTCTACTACTTTAGTAGTCATAAATCAGATCATGCTTAACATATTACTTCAACACATAAGTAATACAAAGCCGTTTTATATATATTACAAATTATGATAATGTACATAGACGTTTACAGGCTATTAGCAATTGGACTAGGGCACAAAATGCTATCAACTTGGCCACTGGGTAGACTTGTATTACGCAATTTTGGGAATCATGAAACACGAATTTTAGGTATTTTCAGAGATTGGAAACCCTGAAAAAGAGTAGGATTTATTGGAACAAGATCTAACCCTAAGCCTATAAATATGTTGCTATGGTTTAGTCTAAATCTAATGCGAGATTCGCAACATTAGCAATTCTCCTAAATATTTCAGATCTGATTATCAGTTAATTAGATCTGATTTAAGATGAACAACTCTAGTAGATTGTTCTTCGTCAAAGCTTCTAGCTCGATGAACAACTCTAAGGCCTTATGCTCTAACTCGAGGAGAAGATGGAAATCTTTACCATAAAAATGACGAAAAGGAGACATATTAAACAAAGTTTTGTAGGCGGTCCTATAAGCCCAAAGGGCCTCATCAGGCATCAATGCCCAATCTTTTCGGTTAGGACTCCCCGTTTTCTCCAAAATCCGCTTAATTTCTCTTTTGACTACCTCGGTTTGGCCATTATCTTGGGGGTGATAAGCCACAGACATCTTGTGCTTCACCTCAAACTTGTTGGCAAGGGCTTCGAATAGCTTGTTTCGAAAATGTGAGCCTCGATCACTAATGATCGCTCGAGAGGTTCCAAACTGTGACATAATATTGCGCTTGACAAATATAATCCCGGTCTTAGCATCATCGGCCACACAAGCCTCTGCTTCTACCCATTTTGAAACATAGTCTACCGCCATTAAGATGAATTGTTTGCCATAGGAAGCGAAAAAATGCCCCATAAAGTCCAAGCCCCACACATTGAAAAGTTCAACTTCAATAATGTTAGTGTGGGGCATCTCATGGCAGCGGGAAATTCTCCCCGCCCTTTGGTAATTATCGCACCCCTTGAAAAACGTATATGCATCCTTGAAAAATGAGGGCCAATAAAAACCCGACTGTAAAACTTTTAAACCGGTTCTTTTCCCCGAATAATGCCCCCCATATGGTGAATCATGGTAAGAAGTTAAAATTGAGTGTACTTCTTCTTCCGGGATGCAATGTCAGAAGATTTGATATACTTATTGCTTGAAGAGATAGGGCTCATCCCAATAATACTCCTTGCACTCATGTAAGAATCTCTTCTTTTGACTTGAGCTTAGATCCAGAGGTAATATCTCACTTGCAGCATAATTGTCTATATCAACAAACCATGGCCGACGAGAGGAAACCACAAATAATTGTTCATCCGGGAAGGATTCCTAAATGCTTGAGTCACTTTCTTCATCTCCCGGTTTCCATAGCCTTGACATATGGTCGGCCACTTGATTCTTCTTTCCCGGAAGGTCCACAATTTCTACTTGAAATTCTTACAAGAGTAGGACCAACTGGATTAGCCTAGACTTTGTCTCCTTCTAGGTTAAGAGATATTTGATAGCCCAATGGTCTGTGTGGATTCTTGTCCTTGCCCCAATGAGATATGGACGAAATTTTTCACAAGCATAGACAACCTACGAAAGCTTCTTTTCCGTCACCGTATAATTCAATTGTGCCCCCGAAAGGGTCTTGCTCACATAATAAATTGTGTGAAACACATTGTCATACATTTGTCGAAGAGCTATATCACTTGTGTCGTACATTACCTCAAAGGGTCGAGACCAATTGGGAGGCACAACCACTGGAGCGGTAATCAACATCTCATTGAACTTCTCAAAACCTTCCATGCACTTATCGTCAAACACAAACTTGGCTTCCTTTTCCAAGAGCTCACACGAAGGTGTAGCAACCTTAGATAAGTCATTCATAAAGCTTTGTATTTGATTAATTGACTTTGTCCCAAAAAGCTTTGTATATGATTAATTTACTTTGGCGGAGGTAGCTTCTCAATTGTCTCAACCTTGGCTCGATCAAATTCAATACCCTTCTTGGAGATTTTGTGACTGAGGACTATCTCTTCTTCCACTATAAAGTGGCATTTTTCCAAATTTAACACGAGATATGTGTCCTCACACCTTGCTAGTACATTCTTCAAGTTTCCACAACAATTTTCGAATGACTTCCCGAAAACCAAGAAATCGTCCATAAAGATTTCTAAAAAATCTTCGGTCATGTCATGGAAAATCGCCATCATGCATCGTTGGAAAGTTGCGGGGGCGTTGCATAACCCGAATGACATTCTCTTGAAGGCTGTTGAGAATGTAAAGTCCCACATGAAAATAACATAAAATAGAACGTGTGTATGTAAAGGGTTGGAACAAACCCAACTAAGCTTGAGCTTTTAGTCGTAGAGCTCGGCCCGACATGTACAATCTAATTTTACATGGTATCAGAGGTGTCCGATTTGGGCCTGTGCTGGCGGGCCTTGCCTCCCCGTGTCTCTGCTCCCCTTTAAGCTCGATGTCGTGGTCCACGTAAGGGGGAAATAAGCCTGCGTGCAAAAGACACGTCCTACCATGGCCCACATGAGAGGAGTGAGTTGATAAAAGGCCCAAGTGTAGAATACACGTGAGGGGGAGTGTTGAGAATGTAAGGTCCTGCATGGAAAGAATATAAAACAGAACGGGTGTATATAAACGTTTGGAACAAACCCAACTAATAAGCTTGAGCTCTTAGTTGTGTCCACATGTGAGTTCAAAGTCCCATATCGCAAGAGTATTGAGTATAAGGAGGGTTTATATACACATTGGACACTAGACACACAAGGCTAGTCTTTTGATTCAAATGCGGGCTCTAATGTGTGTATGGGCTATCCTCAGGTGCTCTGTTAGAGTTGTGCCCTAGTCCAGTGTAATAAGTTCATCTGTATGTAGTTATTCATCATTTTTCGAATAAATAAAACGGCATTATATTACTAATGTGTTCTAGTCTAATATTAGATGTAATTTGATCCATAATTATGTGTGTCATCAGTAATAGTTGAACTGTAGATCAGAAAGAATTACATTTAATGAGTCCCTAATCAGTTAAGCTTCCTTAAAAAGCGATCAGCATTAGGCTAACTCCTTATGATCACGCTCTACTGATCATGGCAAGGTAGTGCCAAATTTAGATCACAGATATCATCAGGGTGATGATATTGGACGACCCGATGGTGAGTATGTAGCATAGATGATGTCATGAGCATACTCACATATTGTAGTTTGTCATTGTATCCTTAGACCAAGGATTCTTTGTGATCACTATGTAATAAGTATCTAGTTTGACCTAGTCTAACGTTATTTGTAAGAGGGTAGCCATAAGGGCTTTGATTGACTTAGGTATAAGTTACATGAGCGAACTTGAAAGACGGCTAGGGGATTTATCCCTCATACTCCGGTGTGGGAATGATATCCGTTTAGGCCACTAGAAGAGTATGACTGAAAGTGAATGCATGGCCATGCGGGAGATATTTAGTATCAGTTTTCAGCCATCTCAGATATCGAGAAATAGTGATTGATTAAATAAGGATGACGGTTCTATGCCTTATGATCGATATGGATATCGGGCGATAAAAGGATAGTGACATGGACGATAAGAGGTTAAATTGAATCATCGATAGTCATGGACGTTGGGTGATCATAATGTCTTGCTAGAGGCCACTTATGATGGAAAGGGCAAAATAGTAATTTTTCCAGTCTGCCAACGGTTCGTGTGCCTAGAGGGTCACACACTTTAAGCAAAGTATAGCAAAAGGGACTTGGATAAGTCAGTATGTGAGAATTATGAGGATCGGGAATAATTCGGCTTTCAGTTTAGTTAAATTGGAGCGATTTAGTTTAAACCAGAAATCGGTTTAAGGGAATTGAATCAATCTAGCTAAACCGTTTAATTATAACCCAATCTAAATGGGTTTAATTAAAGTTTAATTAAGTGGGCTTTAAGCCCATTATCAATATTAATTATTTATTAATTATATTGATAATGATTTAAATTATGAAAATTATATTTTTGAAAATCAAAAACTAAAAATAGATTTTCAGTTAATATTTTTCCCATGATTATTTCCCCACTTTGCCGTCTCCTTCTCCCCTCTTGCCGTCCCTCTCCCTTCTTCTTCTCTCTTCCAATTTTGCTTCTTCTTTACTTGATTCTAGCAAAATTCTTTAAGGAAATTTTGAGATTTTGAAGAACCTTGCTTATGTGGACTGAATAGAGGGCATAACACTTTTTGTGCCTTGATGATTTGTTCATAAACAAAGGTAAATTTCCAGATTTTTAGATTTCATAGGTACTGAAATTTATTCACATGGTGATATTTAATTGATTGCTTGAGAATCCATGGGTAAATGCTTACGCTATGCATGTAATTACTCAATTTGGACCCCATGGATTCCTTCAGCGGTATCAGAGCATGTGTTGATATGTGATATTGATTTTGAGCATGTTAGGATTAGAATTAAATTCTAGAAAAATTCATATGCATTTTTCGGTGATTAAATTGCTTGAATATGAAAAATCAGAAATTTTTTGAGTTGATTTTGAAATCTGGAAAATTGATTTTTTGGGGCTGTTTTGGGTTAGCCATGGTTAACCAGGGTCGAGACCTTTGGTGGACCATGGAAAGCCCTTGGGCCAACCATGGTCATGACCAAAGGCCAACCAGGTCGCCTGGGGCGACCATAGATGGCACGCGGGCTGTTCATGGGCGCTGCCTCAGGCTGTCCATGTGCGCTGCCGCGGGCGACCATCAGTCAGCACTCGCTCGACCATGCAATGGCCCGCGGGCTGTCTATGTGCAAGGCCGAGGGGCAAACCAAGTCGGGGACTGATCGGCCGGTCCTTGGCCCGAATCGGTTCCTGGGAATTTCTCAAAAATTCAGATTTTTCAGACCTGGTCCGGTTTTGATAAACCGAGGGTAAGCCGATTCAATTTTGACTAATTTATTTAAACCGCCCGGTTTCAATAAACCTAAATTTTTCCAAATTTAAGCAAGATAAATTTTGGAATTAATTTTGTTGTTTTATAACATATTGTTTGATAACATAGTGTTTGACAACATGATTGATTTCAATATGATGTGTAGTTTAGCCCGTCTAGATTTCGGTTTATTTTGCAACCAGTGTAGTTGCTTTGGTTTGTAATTTAATTACGACCTGCATGTCGCTATATTTTTTTAATTTTATTTATTAATGTAATTATGAAGACCTACGCAAGAAAGAAATGAAGACGGAGTTGGTGGAGTTCCTAAGGAGGCTCGAAGCCAGCGGGAGTCCACGAGGAAGAGACGAGCACAAATATGAAGATTTAATCTTTAGGATTTGTTCTTCGTTTTTCTTAGTTTTTGACGGGCTAGGTTGTACATATTTATTTACATTTATGCTTAAATGTTTTTTTAGTTTAAATGCATGATTTAATGTAGTTAAACTATCACCCACATGCGAAAGATTAAAACCAGAATTTAATCAGATTTGCATGTAATTGGACTTGGAATCATCTTTGCATCGATATGTTGTTGATGATTCCAATTAAGATTGTATCGATATACAATCAGAGAACTCTAAACACTTAATTCGAAATATAATTACAAGTCAAGCGAGATACCACCCAAACCTCAACACTTAGAAGCATTCGAGCATGTGAGTGGGTGCGCCTACTCGTAGCATTCATAAGGGAGAAGTGTCAGATGAGTTGGACAGTTTAATATGGATGTGTGCGCCTACACGTAGTATCCATATGGAACTGGGTCATAGTTGAGTTTTGGTAGACTTGTCTACGATTGTCAGCTAGGACTGGCCTAGGGTATCATGATAGGGTATGCCGTCTACATTTTGAATTTATTTTCATGTGTAGATTTAATGGCACCGTCGCAACCCAAATCAACATGTTTTGGTAGTTAAGCATTAAAGTCTCTTCTGTCGAATGACAAGCTGTCATGAACCAACTTCCTAGTTTGGGAGAGGAACCTAAAGCTTGCCTTTCAGTATGACAGACAGGAGTATATCCTCGCGGATAAGCCAATGAAAATGCCTGCAGATGATGCCAGCGAGGCCAATAAGAATGCTTATGACACGTATCTTAGCGACCGACAAGATGTTGGCATCCTCATGGTCGGGTCCATGGAAAATGACACCCATGACCAGTTTATGCATCTCATGGACAATCTACAAGAAATGATGGAGGAGATCAAAGTATACTACCAGAAGAATGCTCGTGTCGAAAGATACGACACTCTTAGGGAGTTAGTCTACAGCATGCACAATGTTGGTGAGGCAGTGAGCCCACATGTCCTCAAGATGAAGCGACTCTTTGATCGTTTGGCCAGTCTAGGTCATAGCTTCACAGAGCAGCTGAAATAAGACATAGTTCTGATGTCGCTTCCTAAGGTTTATGGAGATGTGATTACCAGTTACAGTCTCCATAATATAGAAAAGACCATCAAAGAACTACATGGAATGTTGGTGATAGCAGAGAAAAATCTCAAGGGCAAAACCCCTGAGGTTCTGATGGTCAATAAGAATGTCAACTTCAAAAGAGCTGGCAAACCTACTGGCAGGTCACTAGGACATCCCAAACAAGGGCAAGGCACCAGCAGTGGCGGGTAAGGGTAAGGCGCCAATGCACCTAGCTGGGCTGATAAGGGTACCCAGGGGTCCGAAGATCCAAGCGGTTCCTAGAACTGAAGGGAATACTTCGACCTCAGGGGTAGTCTGTTATTACTGCCAGCAACCAGGTCATTGGAAAAAGGATTGAGGCAGCACAAGGAATATGTGAAGAGCTTGCAGAAGGGAGGACACCCTTTAGAACCTGGATCAGGATCTGGAAAGTAAGAAACTCCTTGGGAAAGACGAGCGGGATCAGAGAGTCGGAGACAACAGTTCGGTGTCAACGATGGTTTTCGGTTCTGTTAGTCTTAGGATGCCCACATGGCTTATTTTATTTTTGAACGATGTTTTATGTGTACCTACTTTTAGTAGGAATATTATTTCAGTGTCTAGTTTGGACAAACTTGGTTTTGTATTTACCATAAATAATGGTTTCTTTACTTTATCAAGAAATAATATTGTTTATGGCACTGCATCTATGGTTGGTGGTTTGTACATTTTACATGTTGATAACTCTAACTACAGTTAAAACTATAACGTAAATAAGTGGTTGAAGTCGGATGACTTAAACCAGACAGTGATGTGGTACTGTCGTCTATGCCATATTGGCGAGAAACGCGTCTCGACACTTCACAAGTGTGAGCTATTAAGTCCGTTTGAATTCACACCAATCGAGAGATGCGAATCTTGCATTATAGGAAAGATGACAAAGGCGCCTTTGGCGGCTTAGGTGAAAGGGCGAGTGATCTCCTGGGCCTAATACATTCAGACGCATGTGGGCCCATGAGCACACTAGCCAAGAGAGGTTTCAGGTACTTCATAACCTTTACCAATGATTTCAGTAGGTATGGGTATGTCTATTTAATGAGACATAAGTCGGAGTCCTTTGATAAATTCAAAGAATTCTAGAATGAAGTACATAACCAGCTTGGTAAAAGTATAAAGGCACTTCATTTTGATCGAGGTGGCGAGTACTTAGATTAAGATTTTCTCAGTCACCTAAGGGATAACGGTATTCTCTCGGAACTAACTCCGCCAGGAACCCCTCAGATGAATGGTGTTTCCGAACAGAGGAACATAACCTTACTTGACATGGTTCGTTCCATGATGAGTCGCGCCGATCTTCCAGTATCTTTCTGGGGCCATGCCCTAAAAACTACCGCATTCATTTTGAATTGGGCACCTACAAAGGCAGTAGAAAGCTCCCAAGTTGTCTTTCCTCGGGATCTGGGGGTGCGACGTTTATGTCAAGCAGATGCTTGGTGATAAACTCGAACCCAAGGCAGATAAGTTTTTCGTTGTAGGGTACCCCAAAGGAACTATGGGGTACTACTTCTATAAACCCGAAGAGAACTAGGTTTTTGATGCTCGAGGTGGGGTTTTGTTGGAAAGAGAATTCTTATCCACGAATCCTAGTGGGAGTCCTGTGCTTCTTGAAGAAATTCGGGAAGACACAGAACAACCTACAGAGGATGTAGAAGTACCCGATGAGGTAAATGATTAGAGTCCTATTCTAACAGCAACTCCTGTAGGACCAAGGAGGTCTGAAAGATCTCGTCAAAACCCAGTCATATATGGCTTCTTAGCCACAAAGGGTAATGAATTGATTGTTCTGGATCAGGATGATCCCGCAACAGCTCAGCAAGCCTTGTCCAGTCCCAACTCTAAAGAATGGCGGAATGCCATGCATGAGAACATGAAGTCCATGAAAGACAATCAGGTCTGGAACTTAGTAGACAACACACCTGGGATAAAACCTATAGGGTGCAAGTGGATATTTAAGTTAAAGACAGATATGGACATAAAGCCTCAGACTTACAAGGCAAGACTGGTTGCAAAAGGTTATCGTCAAATCCAAGGCATGGACTATGATGAGACCTTCTCGCCAGTAGCCATGATCAAGTCAATTCGGATGATGTTGGCCATTGCAGCATATTTTGATTACGAGATGTGGCAAATGGACGTCAGAACCGCGTCCCTTAACGGGAATTTGCAGGATGATGTCTATATGACCCAGCCAGAAGGTTTTGTCGATCTGGATCATCCAAACAAGGTGTGTAAGCTGCAACGATCCATTTATGGACTGAAGCAAGCTTCCAGGAGTTGGAACTTACGGTTCGATGAAGCTGTAAAAGAGTTCGGGTTTATCAAAAATCCAGATGAACCCTGTATCTACAAGAAGAGCAGTGGGAGTAACATAGTGTTCCTGGTGCTGTATGTCGACGACATACTGGTCATGGGAAATAACGTCCCAACCTTGCTTAAGACCAAAGCTTGGTTAGAGAAGTGTTTCTCCATGAAGGACTTAGGAGAGGCCGCTTACATTCTGGGATCAGGATCTATAGAGATTGATCCAAGAGAATTTTAGGCCTAAGTCAGAGCACCTACATAGATAAAGTGTTGAGAAGATTCGCAATGCTTGACTCTAAGAAAGAGAACCTCCCAGTAAGACATGGCATCAAGCTCAGCCAGAGTCAGTGTCCTAGAACACCTGATGAGCTGAAAAAGATGGAGGGAACCCCGTATGCTTCGACAGTAGGATTCATTATGTATGCCATGATCTGTACGAGGTCTGACGTATCGTTTTCCCTCACCTGTGCCAACAGATTTCAGTCTAACCCAGGCCAAGATCACTGGACTGTCGTCAAGTGTATCCTCAAGTATCTGAGGAGAACAAAGGACGCCTTCTTAGTGTATGGCGGGATAGATGGAGAACTGAGCATCACTGGATATGTTGACGCTAGTTTTCAGACAGACCCCGATGACTTCAAGTCTCAAGGAGGGTATGTAATCATGCTGAACGGAGGAGCTTTCAGTTGGAAAAGCTTTATGGAAGCGACAATAGCCGACTCCACCATGGAGGCGGAATACATAGCTGCGTCAGAGGCAACTAAGGAGGTTGTGTGGGTCAGGAGCTTCTTGAGTGGATTAGATGTACTGCCACGAACGTCTGATCATGTGAGCTTAAATTGTGACAACAAGGGGGTCGTAGCACTCGCTAAAGAGCCCAAATTTCACAAAAGGACCAAGCACGTCAAGAGAAAGTATCACATCATCAGAGAGATGGTTGATATAGGCGAAGTAGAGATAAGCTACGTTTCAACGCATGATAATCTAGCTGACCCCTTAACTAAGGCACTACCGCAGCCTAAGCATGACAAGCATGTCAGGGGAATGGGTTTAGATTGGAATACCAATTGGGTTTAGGGCATGTGGGAGACTGTTGGGATTTTGTGCCCTAGCACAATGTATTTTCAATCTACTCATGTAATAAGATTATTAGTTGAAATAAAATCAGCATTCATATTACTAAGTGTTGTAGTAATATCTTAAGTATGATTTGATTTGTATCATTGATGTGTCAACACATAATAGTAGATCTACAAATAAGATAAAATCTTACTTAAGTAGTCCCCGGTCATAATAGCTTCATAAGAAGCGATCGGTATGAGACTAACTCTAAATGATCACGCTCTACTGATCATGGCCAAAAAGGGGCTAGAGTTAGGTCATAGTGTCGCCAGACGGGGTGATATAGGACGACCCGATCATGAGTATGTTACATAGACACAGTCATGAACATACTCATATGTCGGTACGTGAAATCACATCCTCAGACGGAATGATCTTTGAGGTCACTATGTGATGAGTGACGAGTTTGACTCAGTCTAACGTCTCATGTAAAAAGGTTACAATAACGACTGTGATTGGCTCGATCACGAGTCACATGAGTTGACTCAACAGACGTATGAGCAGATATCCGTTTAGACCACTTGATGAGTACAACTGAAATACAATAGCATGGCCATGCAGTCGATACGGAGTATCAGTTACAATTCAGTTAACTTAGATCAAGAAACAGGACAATTGAACGAGGATGACTTGTCTATGCCTCGTGGTTACCAAGATATAAAGAGGATAAAAGGATAGATTCATGTACAACAAGGTTAAGTCAAAATCTCGATAATCACAAGCGTTGGGTAATCATGATGTCTTCCTAGAGGCCACTCATGATGGAAAGGGTAAAATGGTAATTTTACCAGTCCGCCAACGTGTCGTGAACCTAGAGGATCACACACTAAAGGTTGAGTAAAACGGATGGAATCATATAGAGGAATCATGAGAGAGATAAAATCAGGTTTTGGATTAAACCAGATGTAACAAGTCGCTGTTATGCACTTGTACGTGAACCTTCAATCACGCATTCACATAAAACTCCCAATCACTCACACTGGATCTTCCGATTCGGGTAGTGATACACAAACTTTCTTAGTGGATGACACAGCCTCTCAGCCCGCCAGTCTTTCACGTCTAAGAGCTCTTTGTATTTCACTGAAGAAACTTCAAGGAGTCTCTCGCTGCTAAGGGTGGAGCCTAAGCTTTTATAGCAGCTGCAAAACTAATTCCGGAACGCATTAGGATTACCATAATCCTAGTCGATTTAGGTTTCCCAAATCCTTAACACCGATATCTTTTCAATCTCTATCACGGCAAGAAGTTTTCCAGAATCATGACTCAATCAAGACTTACCAAAAGCCTTGTGCACAGGTGGATCTTTACAATCGCAATATGTCTCCTATTTAAGAAAACTTTCCAATGTTGTGATCCACAAATGTCACGCAAGATATTGAGACTAAACGCTTGACATCTTTCCTGACCAGATGCTCGACATCTTACGTATCGCCTAGAAAATAAGCCAATCATAAACGTAACAACCGTTCCATGGTGAGACATCATTCTCTTCCTTGCGTTGTTGCGTCTACAAAGTGCTTCTATCTCGAGATAGAGAGGAAATTGAGCCGGTCCGGACGACCGGGTCATGCACTAGAAAATTCACCTATATAGACACAAGCAAGTATCAAAACTCAAAATAAAAAGAAAACACACAAAAACAATCCACACTTAATTTGCTAAAAAACCTTTAATTCCCGCAACGGCGCCAACTTGAAAGGCAAAAAGGTTACGCCCTTTAATCGTCTAAGTAAATGTGTTTCCGGCTTTACCGGGTCAAATTCTCAGAGATTAACATGTGGGTGCTATTCACAAATATCGTGTGGACCAGTGTGTTGTAAGAAGTATGAAAATTAACACAAATTGTTGGTTGGTTTTAATTATACTAGAAGATCTAAAATTCACCGAATTCACGAGCAAACTCAATTAACTAATTATCAATTAGAAGTCACGAAATAAGAAAAATAACAGGAATTTTCAAGTTTAATTAGCCTCCAGGGGTGCTAGACTGACGACAATAAGCCAATACCAGATCAACAATCATGCAATATGAGATTCAAACAAGTGATTTTAAGTTTTAAATACTTAATCTGCCTTTTGGGCTAGAATTAAGCCTTTCCTTAGGTTGGTCACCCTCTCGGGATCTTATTACCAAACTTTGAAAGCTTTAGAAACAACTATTTTCAAATTAAAGTATGGGTATTATGCACCAATACTCCGAATCTACTTAGATCTACTAACAAACTTATCTTACGAATAAGTTCATGAGCTCACATCATGGCAAAATCTACACACACTATAAGTTCTCACTAATAGACATGCATATTCATCACCAAGCATTCAAATAAGTAGATTCACAAGCTTCAAACCTCAAATAGCATAAATATTTATCTAGAACATGGAAAATATCACAAATCATGTCTAGCACCCATAGTTTTGGGAGTTTAGTCCAAAACCATGGTGCTCAAGTCAAAATCCATGGAAAAACAAGAAACTACAATAAATAGAGTCAAGAGATACAAACTAAAACCCATGGTGAGTTTGAACATGAAGAAATGCTCCTTGTTTCCTCTTGAATGAAGAACTTGTGGTGGAAATGTCTTCTTCTTCTAGTAACTTCTTCAAAATCCTTCAAGAACTCAAGATTATGGAGGTCTCAAGCTCTCAAGACCAATGAAATAGTGCTGGAGAGAATCTGTTGGAGTGGTTGCTGATTTGAATAAAAGTAGGTATGTAGGATCCCTAGGTCACCTTGTCTTATATATGGGCTGACTTTTGGGGTGTCACGATCATGACACGGTGAAGTTCATGTGCGCTCTGCTTGCTTTTGGGACCACTTTGACCAGTTAATCGTATCGAGATGGTCACGATCGTCTCCTTCCTGCTCATGGGTCACAATTGTGACAAGTAGTGTCACGATCGTGACAACCTTCTTGTCCCGATCGTGTCCTCGTCGTGACACTCGCCGTATAGAACTACTGTCCTCGGCTCCTTAGCTTGTCATGATCGTGACTAATGATGTCATGATCGTGACATTTGCAATTGTTGGGCTCCTTCGTTGCTTGAGCTGCAAGCTTTGTCCCGTCACGTCCCGAATTCCGCTCCAAAGGTATACCTATATCCAATAATGATATGCAGCAGCATCTTCGTCCAAAATGTCCTAAAATGACCGAAACGAGGCGAATAAGAACAACAAATGTACGGTTTAGCGGGTTCAAACGGATACAGCTAGACCTCACATCAAGTGTATAAAAGGGTGTTCCTTAACTTTTAGGGGGCAACATGAACTCTCTAATCTGCCCAAAAGTCACTTGTGGGGCACTAAAGAGCCTAAGACAATTGTATTGGCCATTCTTTCTACATCTCTGGTCTAAACAAATTAAGTTGATTAAGATCACTGAATTTCTCGAACTTTCGGGGGTTAACCTGTGGCTATTGCATTCTTGTTAACCCTACTTGTTACATGAAGGATTTAAACCCAAGTTTCAATTAATTTCAATTCGCTTAAAAGTCTTATCTTGTGAACCTTAACTTCTAAACTAGATAAATTATCAAAATTTGAAAAGAGAAGATAGAAATATATTGAAAACCTCCAACTATTGAAGCTAGTTCAGGGTGTGTTTAGTAATCTCAAATTTCTGGTATGTCATATCAAGACATAAAGTTCTTATCAGGGGTGAGTATGAACGAGTATAGTGATCCATGTCTATTATTTTGTCGAATCAAAGCATTGCGTCCCCGTCATTTTATTGTATTTTCTCTTTCCATAGGATAGCAACGGGACGGGTTCATGACATATTTAGTGATCCTCAACCTCATCCCCTACTCCGTCTGATTGTGGACACCTGATTTCCATCGGGTTCAGAGTATTTTGCATATCTGTAGGATGATAATGGGACAATTATGTCATATTCGGTGAATTTCGTTGAATCAACCAAATACCCGCCATGTTTTGAATATTTTGCCTCTCTACAAGATAAGGTGGACTATGCCTCTTCAAATCTTATTAGATTTTCGTCGAGTTTAGAGATTTTTGTAACCCTTTTAAGTTAAATTATTGAAAAAGAAAAATACTGATAGGTATACTAAAAAAACAAAATGTCCTTTGTAACATGACAGCAGATACGCTAGTTAAGTTTGCCCTTTGTAATCCAGTATGGGATTTTGGAGGCTCTTCAGTTCCTCCTGATCTCTTGGCTGTCGTTCGGCATGATGCCGTCCGGTGAGCTTTAATAAAATCGGGTTTCAAAAAAAAAGAAAGCAAAATGTCAAATGTGAGCTTTAATATGATAAGGATTCATAATCTCACAGACTATGTCTGTTATTCTAAATATAAAGTCACATCTAACATGAACTATCTCAATCCAACATTTATAAATCTCGAGTCTGTCTATGTGTATACAGCGGAGCACCACCTTCAGGCACAACAAGTCGAGTCTCTACTCAAGGTCCTCGTTTTCTCGGGGCTTGACATACAAGAGGTAGGTGGAGCCGCGGAACATTTTCTGGCAGTGAATAGCATTTCCAGGGCCACTCAAGTGTAAGACCAAGTGGATGTCCTCGGATCGGGTTAGTTGAAGAAATAAGGCGACTCCAGCACATCCCGCAGATCAAAATCTCCCCGCTCGGGTAGTGGGGGAAAGGACAAGTGGGGGAAAGACTGTTGAAAGCTATCCAACAACTGTATAAGAAAGACAACGGTTCTTAACATTGACATTTGACAGCATGGCAAAAAGTTACACTTTGTAAACATGGAAGTTGTGAAAGGCTTACGTTCTCCAGTATCGGTGTTTCGTAGAGTTCGACAAATTTTTCTCTAAGTATCTTGTTCATGTCATCCACATTACATGCATGTGTCCAAAAGGAATCATGGACTCCTGTAAAACACATACCAGTTACATGATAATAAAAGAAATTAAAGCATAACAATGAAATGACGATGGGGAGAGAAAGAAACCACAATAGAGAACCTGCAAAGTTTAGGCCTGCCTTATTGCAGGCTACTGCAGTCATCATCATATGAGAACTATCAAGGGAGTGAACAAAATTTGGCGGGAAAGCGCTCTTCTGCCGCTGGACCATGACCTGTGGTGGTGAAGATGACTGTCAAATTTGGATTTAGGCCCGAGATAAAAATAAATTTTTATTTTTATTACTGAATTTTTCAAGAAAACACTTTGGCCCAATTTAAGTTCGGTGGATGCCATGACAAATGGAAAACTTTCCAATTTGTGAAAGTTAAGAGACGTCGACGCTGGAGGACCCCTGTTCCTTCGGTTTATCGTCGCCGTCAGTTCCGCAAGAAGCAGTTCAAGCCCTCTCGTCGGTCAAGATCTCCTCAGGGGCACGTGGATGATCCTCCCACTATCGAGTCTCCACCTAATTTCGACACGGCGATACCTCACATCTCACATCCCAATTCTCATGGCATGTCAAATCCTCATGATAGTGCTACTAAAGCTTGGGCTCTTTGCAAAATATTGGGGTTTACATGCGATGTTACCGATGAGGAAATGGTCCAGTCTTTCGAAGCTAGGGAGGCCATGAATAGGGCCACTCTCGCCTCAAAGCATTGATTACTCCCCATCGCCTTATTGTGTTGTTGTCTGTTGTCTTCTTTTCATTTTGTTCTCTCTATTTTTGTTTTCTATTTGTTTCTGCTGTAATTTTGTTGCTGCATCATCTTTTCCTTTGATGTAATTGATGTACTTTGCTAGTTCTTGTTCCCTCCTTGGGAACTTTTTCTAGTTTCATCAATAATATCCCCATTAGCTGAGCAAAAAAAAAAAGTTTCCTAGAATTCCTATGACTCGACGTGCATACAGAAGATGAGAATGCAATTGTAACGCTAGAAAAAATACGTATCAAATAGAATATTATAGGGACCTTGTTAGTTTCGTGCTGTAGTGTTAAGTATTGAAGAGAAGTCCTGACCTGCATAGGATTGGACAACATAAGCTTTATTACCCGAATATCCTCTTGGCTAAAACTATGTTGCAAACAAGGTCGAGATACTAACCATATGCTTTCCTAATTTGCGGTAAGGTTGCACGGAAGGAAGTCCAACCGGAGTAGTCCAACACACCGCTTCATTTTGAGATGCAATTATCTGTTCAAGTTCAACATTTGCTGTCAAGGACATACTAAGTAGAGAAATTATAAACAAAAAAATGTAAGAAGAAAGACCTTTGCACATTCACCAAGCCAGCTCATGATACAGCGTGCAGCCTGAAAGATCTCGCCCAAGGCTGTTAAGGTGACCTGCTCAAATAAAATAAATGCACGGCTCAAATACGCAATTCAGTAATAGATTACGGACACAAATGCAGATGCAGGAGGAATCAAACAGCCCTACTTTCGTAAGTTGAGTGACGCCGATGTAATTGCTTCCCTTACCTTTGCAGCATAACAAGCAGCGCCAAATATCACTCTATCATCCTCAATGAGACCACGCTCTTTCAGCCTCTTCTTGATTTGATCCCGGGCACCAATGTAAGTAACGCCATACACAGATGTCATAACTGTCTGCTTCACCAATTTTCTGTCCACCTAGATATATATCCAGCCATCAGTTGCGCTATCATTTACTCGGGCTCAAAACAAACCAAATATCGACATTAATATTTATTTTAATGTTGAGCTACATGTAAGGGCTTCTTCCCATATTAAAAGCTCAAAAGGCCTCAATCCCATGCAAGGGGACTTATTAGTTACGTTCTGGCAGCTTTTTATTCTCTCCCATCATCAATGTGAGACTTCAACTATTTTCACTCTCAAAAGGGTCAATATTAAAGTATGAGCTGCTTTCATAGAGTATTAATCAACACCATTCACATTAAAACATCACAAGTTGGCAGAGAACCTGATTAAGTAATATTCTAGCATTCGACGCGTCTGGAAAACTTGCAGGATCTTTCTCTGCATCCTTTCGCATGATATCAAGAACTCTGCACATAAGTATGAAACATTTTCATCATTGAATTTTGTTCGCCATCAATATTATGGCATTGCACTTTTATGAAATATTTCATATAACAATGATTGCAACTCATAGGTTGCGCATAATGTGTGTACTACATTAATGAAAATTTTGTTTTTATTTTTCACTAAGTAAAAAAATAAATCAATCAATCAAAGCTCAAAAGGCCTTTGCAGCCAGGTTCCATCATGATGATACTAATATATCCTGAAACCCGTCTAGGTGCATCTGGTTTTGCCAAAAATATATTCCCCCTGTCCCAAAGTAAGTGCCACTTTCCATTGTAGTTAATTAATTGTTAGAGCTATTAAGTGGAATTAGAAATAAATTTACTCAGTTTCCTGCTACTAGTCGGTTCCCTTGTCCTAGTTTGTTTCCTCTTTTACATAGGATTGTTCCCTATGAAAAGGGATTTCCCGTTATACTTGAGTATTCAATTAGGCTCAAATATATTTTCTACTAGCATTAGTTAAGCATGATTTGTCAATAATATACATGGGGCACATGATAGAGCACATGGGGTGAATGGTGGATGTGATCATGTGAAGCACTTAAATTTGGATGCTTCAGTTTTGTAAATAGTCAAAAGGGACACTAATTTTCAGGATAGATGGATATCAAAACTATGCACCAATCAACACCTTGTATGGACATGCATACATGGTACTTACATGTGTAATTATACATTCTGTGGTCAGAATTATAGAAACAGAAAGCAACCTTTTTTTACTTCATGATAAGAAATCAACCTTAAAAGATCAGCAAGAAGCCTCCTTGTATTCAACAATTAAAATCTCTGTTAAAAATGGTCATATTATGTCATTCCAGTTTTTAAGTTTTGAACTCTAACAGCCACTAGCTCAATGAGCTTAACCACCTACAGTCAGCTTTACTTTTTAATGCATTACTGTTATTATTATTTCACTCAGAATCTGAACTGAACCTAAGAGACTAATCAAAAATAGGTAAGAAAGTAGCAAACCGATTGGATATCTTGAGAAGCACTCTGCCATTCTGTACTACTCCCTATGCCCCAGAATAAGTGTTCTACTTTCTAAACTAGGGTGTCCAAACGTAAGTGTATTGTCTCTTTTGGAGATTGGAAGTTAGTTAGGTACGAATATGGTTCATCAATATTTAGGTTTAGTTAGTTACAACACCTTAGAGTATAACACGTGAAAATTATGGGAGATTAGTAAGAATTGAAGCACTAACTCCTCTATCAGTGCTAAGAAGTAATGAGACACTTAGTTTGGGACGGGGTTAGTATAATTTTGTAACCACTTTTGTCCTATTTTTTATCAGCAAAAAAGAGATAAAAAATTGAAAAAATAGCAATTAATTCCAATAAGGAAATAAAGAGCTATAGAGATACAGACTAAAAGAAGAAAATGAGAAACTAAAGGTGTAAGAAAAGGTAAAACACAATAAGAGATCTATTATCCAATAGGAATAATTTGCACTTCTCCCACAAATTGCAATTTCAGTGGAAAAGGCTATAGAAGTTATAAACCTATTACCCAAAAGGTACCAATTAGCATGATAAGAAGAAATATAACTTACCTAGCAGCTATGCCTGAGTAAACATCGGCAGGTTTCTCTCCTGCAATCAGATTGACAGCAGCTGCTCCCAACTGGAAAGAAATTTTCATTAATGTAAGACTATAATTGAATCGTAAACAACATAATAGATGTATTTATGACATCCTTCAATGTGCGGTACATCTAAATAGTCAATAGAGAATTTAGATTGGTTACTTGGCTTGTCAGACTCATGCATACTTGTGTACCAAAACTTTCTCCATTTTGTGGCACACAAACACACCAAAGTTGCACAGGCTAATCACCTCAGGGCACACACATTAATATATGACATGTGATCCTAGACATCGCGCATACCGATAATGTGAATGTCAATTATAAATATCCTAAGAGTGCGTCTAGAGTTTAATAGCTGTCATGGATTTATTCAAGCCAGTAACAACTACATTGATCCATCACCGCAAGGATGGTGCACAAAACTTACAGGCTATAGCAAGTTCATGTACATAAGTAGATTACTTGAAACCAACTAAACAGAAAGAAACAGATACCTTGTCCCTCCCAAGTGCCGCATAGTGTTGCAAACCATTGCAAGAACCATCCTGAAGAAGGAGCAACATAATTGCAGTATATATTTCAGTTCTAATTCTTGAATAAATAAAACATAACAAAACAGGAGCTGATCATTGATGGCGGAGTTGCATGAATGTGCTTTCATCCTATATCTTTCCGTCTGTTCTCTATTCTCTGATAAAATGACTTACCGACATTAGATATAAATAAGCATATAGGCATATGAATACTAAGAACTAAAATATTAATGGTTGGCGTCTAAAGTATCAACCAACCAGCATCGGGAATAGTCATTGGGAATAGCATCATTGTTAGAATAGTTAATTAATTAGGGTTTCCTATTTATGTTATGCTTTCTAGTTTGGTTTATTTCCTATTGTTCCCTATATAAAAGAACCTCCTATTGTAATTCTAAAATCAAGTTATTCTCAATAATACAATTATATTTTAGAAATTCAACGTGGTATCAGAGCCAGGTTAGGTTAGATTCGAGTCATGTGGCTTTGCCCACTCGCTAATTATGGTTTAGCGAGTGGGCAAGGAAAAAACAAGGCAAGAAGGAAAAAATTCATTTTCGAAATACTGTTCATCGTGCACTGTTCGCGTATATTACTGTTCACTGGTACTGTTCACCCATACTGTTCATCCGAATTTTTCATCTCTGTTTTTTGTTCAAGCATTCTCCGGCGACCGTATTTCGTCACCTCCACTCCGGTTAGGCTCTAGGCCTCCGACAAGTTTCCGTTCAAGCAGTTTGACGTATATTACTATTCACTGGTACTGTTCACGCATATTATTCATCCGAATTTTTCATCTAAGTTTTTTGTTCAAGCATTCTCCGGCGACCGTATTTCATCACCTCCACTCCGGTTAGGCTCTAGGCCTCCGACAAGTTTCCGTTCAAGCAGTTTGAGGAGTTTTTTGTCCTCACCGCCGGCAAGTGAAGTTTCTAAAGCTCAAGTTCGGCCAATTTGATTATCCTCCCGTCTTTGTCAACCGTGCGTGAGTCGCACGCGCCGCCACACGCCTTTGATGCTCCTTTGCCAAGTTTTCTGCTCCACTGATTTTGCTGAGTTTGCACCGTCGTAGTTGCTTGAAATTGTTTCGCACCGACGTAGTTGCTTGAAAAAGTTTAGTGATTCTTCTTAAAAATCACCTTTGCACCGTCGTTATGCGACGTAGTTGCCGCACCATCATTATATGACGTAGTTGCTTGAAAAGTTTGATGATTAATCTCAAAATCACCTTGCACCGTTGTTATGCGACGAGTTGCTGCACCGTCATTACATGACGTAGTTGCTTGAAAAGTTTTAGTGTTTCTTTTTAAAAATCACTTGTTCTCATGTCCGTATAATCGGTATGATTGAAGTCGTCGTTGTTCAACGTAAATGTTAGCTTTCCTATTATTCTTGCTTCACGTGCATGACTTGTGTTACACGGTTTGCACGTGAGGGGGAGTGTTATAATAGTTAATTAATTAGGGTTTCCTATTCATGTTATGTTTCCTAGTTTAGCTTATTTCCTATTGTTCCCTATATAAAGGAACCTCCTATTGTAATTCATAATCAAGTTATTCTCAATAATAGAATTCTATTTTAGAAACTCAACAATGACTTACCAGCATTAGATATAAATAAGCATATAGGCATATGAATACTAAGAACTAAAATATTAATGGTTGGCATCTAAAGTATCAACCAACCAGCATCGGGAATCAGGCTACTAACTTATGTATTAAATTGTTTCTCTACTTGCCTTAGAGGACTGAGATTGGCATAGAAATTATTACTATATGATTATGGAAATCCCACGCATACAGAATGCTATGAATGACTATTAAGTACGTCATAGATGTATTTATACACAAGAAATAAAGCTTCACCATAAGTTATCTCAGTTCTTTTGCACGCCAATGCCCCTCTTTCTCTTGCATTTTTAATGTCAGGAACCCTAATTTTGCGTTGCTTTTTTTTCAAAAGGTTACCCATAAACCCATTTACACAACTCAGAAATTAGTTTAGCATGAAAGCCATCATTTGTCTCAGGTACTCCTTAAAACCAATAATCATTGGTAGAATATATATATAGTTGTAAGAAAGATCTGATGCATTATATTGAAGTACCTGATGTACAGGAATATGTGAAACAAAAGTCTCAGGTGAGGAGCTTCTCAAAGCTTCAGTGAGATTCATGCACACTGCCAAGCACTGAAATGGATCCTCTGCATTTAACCACCAACGCCTCCCTTCGAGTGGCTTGTCAGCAGAGTCAAATATATCATCCAAGCTATTCTCAGCGAACGCAATTCGACCTTCAAAAGACAATTTGTCTACTCCACCAGCATAGAGATTTGCCAGGTGTATCTTCAGCCAGCGTAAGCCAGATTTCCCAAGAGCGTGTCCCTCTGCAAACTCCAGAATACCGCGACATAGATCTGAACCAAGATGATTTAGATAAGGGTGCATTGGGTATGCTCGGCCTCGAAAGTCAACATTATGTGGATAGTAAAACCCTTCTTCTTTCTTCATTTTGCGCGCTACCTGATCCACAGTTAAGAAGTGGTATAAAATCTGTAAGAAACAATGATACAGTTAATCTTGATTGGAAGTGGGTCTTACCGCAAGTTTGAGTTCTATGTCACAGCACTTTGAATGTCGCTCCATGTTCTCCTTTTTAATACTTTTAACATTCCACTTCCAATTTTTATGTTCCTCTTCATCATCAGCTTCTGGTTCCTTTGGCAGAGGAACCTGAAACCGGAAAATGGACTATAAGCATGTTTGAACAATGAAGTAATCCAGCTAGCCCACCAGAAGGCTGAACAGTAATTTACCTAGCACAACATATACTTGCAATGCATAACAATGTGCAGTAGCTTAGTAAGTACCAATATCAATAAAAAGGTAAGAAACGAAGCTACTCACATGAGCGCGGTCGACCAAACCAGCAAGACAACCTCCATTATTCCATATTCTTTCCATTACACTGAGCACCCTATTATTTACCTTCCATCTGGTACTCCCAAGTGTATCTAAGGCCTTACCAATTTATTACATAAATTAATCAGGTGTACATGCAACAGAAGCTCAGTATATAAATAATTATATTTATGCAACACCACCATCTAGTAATAAAATATTTCCAAACCTCGTAAACAGATTTCAATTGATTCTTCGGGGTTCTTTTAAGCACTTCACTCTGTTGCCTAGCCCCATGTGTACGCATGACATATGAAGGTAAGAAAAAGTGTGCTCCTTTGTTATGGCTGCAAAGGAGGAATATAACACAGTTAATATAACTAAGCAAGCCCCATGTGTGCGCATGACATATGAAGGTAAGAAAAAGTGTGCTCCTCTGTTATGACTGCAAAGGAGGAATATAACACATTTAATATAACTAAGCAAGCAACGAGAACTGAGAAGTAATCTGGTAAATTGTTGATTGTTTACACAAATATCAACGTGGCATGCTAAATTCATACACAGCAGAATCGGACATCAAAACGAGATTTGGAACTTCAATGGGTTAGGACCGCTAACTGTACTGGAGCTGAATTCCAGCCTCAACATTTTTATGTCAGACTAGTTAAGTTGTATATGCAATAATTTTTTTACGGATCCTATTGACGCAGTTCAACCAAGATGCTAAATGTATTTTTTACTAAGTGAGGACTTGAGTGCCGTGAAAAACGAAAAATAAAAATAATGGAGAACAATGGCAACACTTGAATACAAAGTGATATCATGATACCCTGTCCACTTGATTGGGGGCACCAACATTGGCATGTAAGGAATCACCATGTGTCTTGCCTGCACGAAGAAACAATAACATTTACAGCCCATTCCTCGAGGAAGAAAAAAAAAAAAAAGAAAAGAAGAAAATCATCTGCTACAAAGAAGTGCCTCAACCTGCAGAAAATAAACATCGCCACAATTTAAAACAGATGATGAGATATACTCACAGTTTTACCTAGGCCTTCAAGAATTAGCGGGTCACATTGAATAACACCACATTTCTTATGTGTGGCCATTCTGTCAGATAAATACAAAACAGTTATAGATGTGATCAGTGTGCGGAAAGCATATGCCTATAGGATATATTGATAAAAACAATCCTTACCCTGCTTTCTCTATGCTTATGTACGTATGAGCAAATGCAAGACGGATATCAGGTGAACCATCAGCAAACTGATCAGCTGGAGATTGAATATAAGCTGTTTCAATCAACAATTCAATCAGACGGCTTCCAATCTGCAAAGTAAAAGGGTAAATAACAATTATTTTAAGGCAACAATTGAAAATAAATTTATACCACCGATTAGAAAAGATCATACAAACCTTAGCCCTTAGCTCATTTCCCCAGGGTTTAGAAACATCTTGTCCCTTAACTATCTGTGTCACTGACCTCAACTTCTGTCTTTTCATTAAGTTAGCAACTCTTTTCCTTAACTTCGCTTGGTCGCGAGTTCCAGTATGAGATTCATATTTATCATCTTTTTCATTTTTTGTTTTCTCCAAGAAGTTGTGTATTCTGACCTGACAACATTGCAGAAAAAGGAATGGATCAGTTGCGATAATTCAAAAAAGAGGAGACAGGTTTGCACGAACAGATTTTAAACAATAAATCTAAGAAATATTGGTTAGTATTATATTGCTTAATGAGGAATAGAAAATTCATTTGTTTTGGCATGTACCACATTGAAAGGGTGAGGAGTCTGAGACCACTTGATCCACTAATTGGACTCTTCATCGTACATCTTGAAGTTAAGGATTGGAGCAACTTATGGTTGTTTCTTCTTATTCAATTCTGGCATCAACGTAAAAATGTCGATTATGCATTTGCCCCTAGGATTCAATGGAAGTAAAGATGTTCTTTTCAAGAACTGTACATCTGTTGCTGATAAATAAATTTTATAAAAAAAAGATAAAAAAGAACTGTCCATCTCTTTCATTATTCTCAAATAGTTATCTTCATAACAGCACTTTCTGTTCATCTAGCACTGTCATGACAACTGGTCAACCGCAACAAGATGGATAAACACATAAGGAATAACATTATAGATATACGACTTATACCAAGTATTAGAGGCTTATAACGAAGGGGAAAATGTGAAAGTTTTCCATGTATTTCATAAAAGACACAAGTTTCTGAGATTGGAGCTACTGATCAGAAAACTCCTAAAAACTAATGAATCACATTCCACCCCAGCAAATAAGCTCATCCTAACTACTGTGGCCAGCTTATAACCAAACATATCTTTGACTACTATGATCAGCCTGCCTCGAGTAGTCAAACCCAGTAGCTAATTTCAAGACCAATTGTTTCGTTCCAAATTAAAATAAGAGTCTTTCACATTCAAACAACATTCACATGATAGTGGCAAACGATTTCGATTTCACTCACCTCATTCTCAATGGCTTCTCCTATAGAACAAGCAGCTGCAACAACCCTGACACTGCCACCTCCAGACATCATCAATGCCATCAGCGTGTGCATTGTTATGAGCGCCATCTTGTCTGCCGGTAACAGATCAAAATGTTTACCATGACCCTTGTTCTTGGACCTTTGGATAAGCTCCCGTTCCTTGACAATGGCATCACGCATAGGCTCAAACCAACCGAGGAACAGCGACTTAACGTAAGGCAGATTTGGAGCCAGCTTTTGGGAACACATATCCTGTATCAGTTCCCTGTATTCGTTTGCCGCTTGCTCCCACATCTGGGTTTCAATCTGAATCTGCCTCCTCTTGAGCTTCTGATACCTCCTATCCTGCATTCCCATTTCTGCTATCCTCCGAATTTGCCATTTCTTTACTTGAGCACTCTTTTTTGCTTTCTTCATCTCTTTTATCAGTTCCTGAACTTCATCTACACTCGACCCATCATCTTCACCCTCCGTGGATGACACTGGGACAGCCTCAGCTGAACTCCCAAAACCTCTAGCCAAAACCCCATTATCCCCAATCTGATTCCTCAAAAACCCCAAACTGGGTCCCTGAACTTTCCCAATAGAAAACCTATAAATTGGTACGAAATCTCGGAAAATACCCAGAAAACTGTGAGTAGGAGACGAGGACGACGAAGAACATGAACAAGCACACGAAGCTCGAAAGCTCGGGTTTTTGGAAACAGCTCTGGCTTGCTTCGCTATGTTTCTCCACATAACAGTGCGAATCATTGATGGGTTTATCGAATCAGAACGAGATACCGAATCTATTGCTCGAATCCGCGGAGATTGTGGAGGTCTCGACAATGGGCGTCGAAGGGTGCTGATTTCTGAGGAACACGAAGGTGAGATCGAGCTGAGTGGTGGATGGGTTGAGATGATTGGAGACGGAGATTTGGAGAAGAAACAGAAGTAATAGAGAAGCGAATGGGTGCTGCGGATTCAATAGCAGCCTAAACCCTCCATAAACCTTACAGAAATATCAGGTTTTTGCCTTTGTTTCTGCATTTACTGGAAAAGTTCTTATTTCTGTGCCACCATCAAGGAGAAAGGGTATTACTGCAAAATACAATTTCTAAGGAGGGTGCTAAGTTGCTAACTATAAAATAAAAAAATAAAAAATTTAGATAACCCTCTAAACTATATAGTCTTACATGAACTTTTTTAATTATAAAATTAATTTGAGAAGTCTCTTAGATATCAAAAAATTTCACTGTACCATTTTCCGTTAATTTTGTTAAAAATTATATTAAGTTTTTTGTGAAATAACGAAAATACCCTTAAATATGAAAAATTAAAATAAACAACTGAAAATGATTTTGAACTTTTTTTTCTAATTTTCTCGTTGTACAAAATAATGAATAAAATTATGTTAGTAGTAAAAATAATTTTTTTAAAGTTATTTTATAAAAAAAATTAAATATAAAATTTTATTCTTAAAAATTAATTTTTTATTTATTAATTTTTATAAATAAATATTTTAAAAAAAAATTAATACTAAAATATTAAGAATTAAAGGTAGGTGGGATTTTGAAAAATTGCACTTCCTCGTAAGTTTTAAATATTGGGCTTTACTTTTTTATGTTGATTTTTAAATAAATTGCACTTCATTACACCTAAGTATCAACAATTTTAGTTTGTTTTTTCAAAAGAAAAAAATATGGTTAATTACAAATTAATATACCTAGTTGGAGGTCATATTTTCAAAAAACACAACTTACTATACTTAATTACGTTGTCTTTTACAATTTAATTTAACATTATTAAATTTTGGGCGAAAAATTTTATTAAAATATGAAATGTCTAAAATACTCTGACTATTCATCAAATTTTCAGTGTGTGCCATTCATGTCAATTTCACTAAATTTTGCCCAAATTTATGGCAGAAACTAATTGATCAAAATTGTTTGGATCTGAATCTTTAATTTCAAATTAAAATCAGTTTCAAATTAATCTTATTTACACCAATTTAAGGGATAATCATGATCCATAAAATTTGTGTTATGTTTGTGGTTTTAGGAAATTGAAAGCTTCAAATGATCTGGAATCCCAATGTAGTGCGACTCCCGCAAGACCGTCTACTGCAACCCCGACTCCGCCTTCCTCTGCCTCACCTGCGACGCCAGGATCCACTCCGCCAACCCCCTCGCCCGCCGCCACGACTGCGTCCCCGTCGAGCCCTTCTTCGACTCCGCCGACTCCCTCGTCAAGTCCTCCCCATTCCAATACACCTACTGCTCCGACGACAGCGCCAAACATTTGGACGAGGTTGACACCGCCTCTCTCCTCCTCCCCAATCCCACCCACCACTCGCCCTCTTCCTTCTTCCCTCAAATCGACCACCCCTTTCTCCAATTCGCCTACCTCATATCCTTGGATTCTAGGATCCACCACTACGACTGCGACATCACCGTCGACAACGTCGTGCCCGTTGAGACCAAGCCGCTTGCAACCCCGGTCATCAACCACCACTCTTCCAAGATCAATTGCTTCAACTTGGAATTATGTAGAAGAGTCAAAGAGTGTAAAAGAGTTGGAGATGAGGGTAGTTTTGTCTTTTTCAAAAAAATTAACATAAAACTTGATTATGTTGGATGCAAAATAATAAATTGTAAAAAAAAAACCATAAGGTGAGTGAAAATGAAAGTTTTTAAAATAAAAATAGTCACTTGTAAATGACCTCCTACTAGAGATATTAACTTGTAATTAACCTAAAAAGTATTAATAATTTTCTCTTTAGATTACCTAGCTCTCATTTTAGTTTGTGCGTTAAATTTTTAGATATTATATTAACATTTTGAAAAAAGACAAAAAAATACCTGATAAAAATTAAATATCAATTTAATGTAAAAAAGAGTTATACCCGAAAAATGAAACTAAATTTAAGGGTATAACTTTTTACAACCTAAGTAATAAAAGAAAGAAAAAAAATTACATAGATAGATAAATTAGATCTGGAATCCATGAAGAGATTTGATAACTTTCTCAATAACCGTTGAGCTTTTGAAGTGAGCAAAGTCGAAAGTTTTACCTGATTTAATAGATTTGGAAGGTATGATAATGGAGACGATGTCTCCAAGTTTGGAGAGAATGTCACGTAGCCAAATTTCAGGATTTTGAACTAGAAGATTGAAAAGAAAACTGTTGAGGATGAAGATGGAGGGGAAGGGGGAGGGTCAGGTGGTTTAGCCATTATTTGTTAAGCTTGTTTATGTAAAATCCCCCGATCCTATTATTAATTGTATGACAACATTAGGGTAATTTGGTCATTTTCAACCGAGTTAAGGGTAATTTGGTCATTTATGACCTTTGAAGGGTAATTTGGTCATTTATGACCTTTGAAGGGTAATTCGGTCATTTTCGACCAAATTAGGGGTAATTGGTCATTCTTGTACTAAAACTATTACTTCTTCCAATTATAGATAATGACCCCGAAACCTAAGGCCCCAAAGGCCAGGGTACGTAGACGGTCTAATATGGACGAACGGTTTTTCAGTGTTGCACATGCGTCGGAAACTCCGGATGTTGATATGTATACTATGTCGTCGCCGCAGCCGACTCAGCTGACATATCCAAACAGGAGGACAACGGATGATCATTCCAAGTGCCATGACAGCAGAGTTTCCTGTAGATGATCGGAGACGGCTTGAGACCCTCAATTGCCAGAGCTGGCGGTTTGTTGGGAACCCAAATGTCGTTGAACCTAGTCGGGCCTTCTACCCCTCGACGCCCCAGGGTATCCAGCGTACGAGTTGATGATGCTTCGATTGACCTGATGACGTGGATTCGTGAAACGGCCGCACATGCTTACAAGGAGCGGAAATCCAACATGAAGTGCTTGTAAAAAATCTACGTAGACCCGAACAAGGTAGACCGCAATAGGATTCACAAGATATTGAAAGGGAAGAAGCCCTAATGGCGGTGGCTCGTTGACCACTTTGACGCGAACGAGGTATTTTCAGAATTAATTTTTTTTAACTAATTAAATTTGAATTTTGGTATCGCCGGATTTAATTTAACTTTTTTAGGACACAATTGGAACTCAAATGAGTACAATTCGGTCGATTGATAACATATTGAACCACCATACCGACCCTATATCATACCGAACTATTTGGGAAAGGATGGAGGCGGTCAGCACCGTAAAGATCTCTAAAAAGTTGGAGGCATGGCTCAAGGCTCACCCGGAACGTCCCGTGGCTCACCCGGATGGTGGTGATCAGGAGGAGGAGGACGTACCAAATCACATAAGTTAATTACAGTTTAATTCGTTTTTTTTTAAATTTTAATATTTTCATCCATTATATTAATTAATTCTTATTTTTATTTATAGATTTTCATTAAGCAAGTGCTTAAGGACTAGGAGGAGAACTCGACGAACATTGACCCTCTCGGGAATGTGATCAAGATGATCGACGCTCAGGAGGACGAGTTCATGCGACTAGCAAACCAACATGTTGTCGATCACGAGAGGGACACAAAGGAAACATCTTAGAAGTACCCCGAGAACCAAACATCCGAGGTTTCAGGGATGATTACGAGACACCGCCAAGACAGAGAAGACGTTCGTCCTCCTCCGGTTTTCCTGCTAAGAAGTTGACACAAATCCATGCTCAACTCAATGAAGCGACGCAGTAGATATAGTCAAGCGGAGCAGATCACGGAGGCTATCTGGAGGGCCGAAAATCCTAAGAAGGTTGTCACCGAAAACACGCAGATGCTCAGATACTTCTAGAAGCAGATGAGGCTTGCAAATCCGAACATTGCAAAAGTTGACCTGAATATGTTTAGAGCTCCTAGTCCGTCATAGTTTACTTCCAGATGTATATTTATTCAAACAGTTTTAATTTTAATTTTTGATTATTTAATAACAAAAAATAGAAATAGAAAAAATATATAAAGTAAAATATTAATTTTTTTTTCCATTTTTATTTTTTGATAATATATAATTTGTAATGGTGCACGTTGACATGTACACCGTCACAAATGTAAAAGTGTATATTTCAACGTACGACGTTACAACCGTGATGACGTAGATGTCAACATCCGCCATTACAGTTGTAACATCGTATAGTGTAAAGTGCGTTGTCACTGAAACTGCCTTTATCGTCCCCAAATAGACGGTGCCATTAGCGTTTGTAACGGCACATAGACGGTTTGTGTTGTTACAACTCTAACGGCGTATGTTATGTGTATACCGTTATATTTGGGATGAGCACCCCGTTTGTGCGCCGTTACTAACTCTAACGACGCACATTGTGCTCCGTTACAATTTGTAACGGCGCGTTTGTAATGACACATTGTAAAACAACGATTTGTGCGCCATTACAAACTCTAATGGCGCACTGCGCCTATAGTTACGACGGTTTTAGAGATTGACTGATTTTTAAAGGAACTGGAGAACATGTCACAGAGAATGTCGAAGCATCCTATGCGACATCTTGTGTGACATTGTGGACGGCGTCTCGACAAACATCCTGATAGACAGAAATCAGGAAAGTGCAGTTTCAGCAGAAAGTACGAAGACGATTAGGAAATTCCAGAAACGACTCCGATTCTGGAAAGAAGAAAGACAGTGATTAAGAGGAAATCCATTAGGGTTAGTACTCATCCTCGATTGCTATAAAAGCTTAGGCTACCCCCTTAGCAATCGTGTAGTTCTTTATTTGTTTCCTAGCAATAATTTGCAAAGCTCTTAGACGTGAAAGTTTGCGGGCTGAGAGTTGCAGATTGTGCTGAGGATATTGTGTATCACATAACTATTGAGAGTTAGGTGATTGAGGGTTTGCTGATCGCGTGAGTGAAGACTGCACGCAACCACCAAGTTCAACGAAGACTTGAACCGATAGAGCATGGCGAATGCTCGAAGAGTGGAATCAAGACGGAGTCTTGGATTCAGGGGAAGACCCTGAGATAGGTTGCACTGTAAAACGTAGCATAAAGTATAGATCTAGGGTTGATCACAGGTACTTGTATGTTCTGACGAATTACTGATAAGTGAAACCTTTCCACTAGGCTGAGATTCCCCAGACGTAGGTGACGTTGCACCGAACTGGGTAAACAATCTGTTATGTCATTGTTTATAGCTTTATATTTTATGTCCTGTGTTATCTACACAAGAAGTCATACACAGTGTTATAGCTTCATACGTAACATTGTGTGTGACATCTTGCACGACTAGCTGATCAAAATTTCAATTGATATCAGAGGAGACACCTACTGCTTTAGGTGAGTTCCTTGTTAGGTTTGTGCCCTAGTCCAAAATAATTCCTCAATCTATATTGTAACGGACATCATTATTCTACATAATAAAAGGCATAATATTACTAATGTGTTTTAGTAATATATCTAATGTGATTTGATCTATGTCATATTGTGTGTAACCACCTATAGTAGAACTATAGATCAGAAAGAATTGCATTTGATAATGTCCCTGATCAGCTAAGCTTCTTCTGAAGCGATCAGTATAAGACTAACTCATTGTGATCATGCTCTACTGATCATGGCAAAGTGCGTGCCGGAGTTATATTATAGATACCATCAGGTCGATGATATTGGACAACCCGATTGTGAGTATGCTGCATAGATCCAGTCATGAGATACTTACATATCGTAACTTGTCATTATATCCTAAGACCAAGGAGTCTTTGTGTACACTATGTAACGAATACCTAAGTTTGACCTAGTCTAACGTTATTTGTAAAAGGGTAACTATAGCGGCTTCGATTGGCTTTGGCATTTATTGCACTAGTGAACTCGAAAGGCGTCTAAGGGATTTATCACTCATACTTCGGTATGAGAAAGATATCCGTTTAGGCCACTTGATGGGTATGACTGAAGAAAGAGCACGTCCGTGCAGGTGATACCTTAGTATCAGTTTTCAGTCATCTAAGATATCAAGAAACAGTGATTGATAAATTAGGATGACCATTCTATGCCTATTGATCAATCTGGATATCGGTTTGATAAAAGGACAGTGACATGTACGATAACAGGTTAAGTCGAATAATCGATAATCACGAACATTGGATAATCATAATGTCTTGCTAGAGGCCACTTATGATAGAAAGGGTAAAATAGTAATTTTACCAGTCTACCAATTGTTCGTGAGCCTAGAGGATCACACGCATTAATCACGATACATGACAACAATTATGGATGAAAATTGAGAACGATTCAGTAGTTTTCTGGCCTAAGGTTTTAACCAGACGGTTGAAGAAATCAATTCGAGAAAATTGAGCCGTTTTGTCTAAACCGAAATTAGAACTCAAGTTAATGGGTTTAATTTGGGTTTTAGTTAAACGGGCTTAAAGCCCATTTAGGGATTTAAGTTATGAGTGGGAACAAATGCAAATAAGAGATTATAAAGGATAGATATGCAATTTTAATTTGAAATTCAATTTAATTTTCAATTTAAAATCACATAATATCTTCCATTATCTTCTATTATTTTTGAGCAACTATCTCCCTCATTCTCTCCCCCTCAATGCCGAAAACTCTTTCCCTCTCATCCTCCATTGTTGTCAAGTTTCTCTAAAAAATTAATAGCAAAATTATTGAGTGAAAATCTCTTCGGTTGTGGTGCTTGTGTGGACTTAATAGAGAAACACTATACTTGTATTTTCATCGATTAGAAGAGGTAACTTTCAGATTTATATATATATATATATATAACATGTTGAATTTGCATTAAGATCAGTGCTTGCATCGATCACCACGGTTACATAACGTCCGCTGCATGATATTTATCGATTGGAACCCGTGGTGATCTCTTTCATTCCTAAACAAATATTTTGATCAAGATGGACAATACCCGAGAAGGAGGATCCATCAATCGACCACCTGTTCTAGATGGAAGCAACTACCGCTATTGGAAGGCTCGAATGTGTGCTTTCATGAAGTCACTTGACAACAAAGCATGGAAGGCTGTGATCAATGGTTGGAATGCTCCACAACTCAGTGACAATGATGGTAACCCTATCGGTCCAAAACCAGAAAAAGACTGGACTGATGATGAAGACGAAGAATCACTGGGAAATTCTCGAGCTCTGAATGCTATCTTCAACGGCGTTGACAAAAACGTATTCAGACTAATCAACACATGCACAACTGCCAAATCCACATGGGATATCCTTGTTGTTGCATATGAAGGAACAACTAAGGTTCGAGAACAAAAACTGCAATACCTGACAACTAACTTCGAAGCCCTCGTCATGAAAGAGGACGAATCAATTGCAGAATTCAATGTTCGTATTCGTGATCTAGCCAATGAATCCTACTCTCTGGGAGAACCAATGTCTGATGAAAAACTGGTTAGAAAAACCCTGCGTGCTCTTAGCCCTAGATTTAAGATGAAGATCACTGCAATTGAGGAAGTTCATGACCTCAAGATCTTAAAATTCGATGAGCTAATGGGGTCTCTAATGACCTATGAGTTATCTCTGCCCAATATCGACAAAAGGAATAAAGGAGTTGCTTTCAAAAGCTCAACACACAAGCAACCAAAATCTGAGGATTCTGATTCCAAAGAAGACATCGACGCTACAATGGTCCTTCTCACAAAAAATTACAACAAAGTCATGAGAAGATTCAGTCGAATGGGTGGACGGAATGTCACAACAAATGCCAGAAACAAAGCTCCACAAAAAGCTCAAACAGGAGGAAGTCTTGACAGACCAAACATGAGTGGAGAAGAAAACAACAATAACAAAGGACTTCAATGCCATGAATGTGAAGGATTCGGCCATCATCGCAGAGAATGTCCAAATTTCCTCAAACAACAAAAACGAGGATATAATGCCACTCTATCAGATGATGACAATGAAGATAGTGGATCTGAAGAGGTAAGCAACTTTGTTGCATTCACTACTACTATTCCTACATGTAACCTTGATAATTCTGCCAATATCAATGATGATCACCACCATCCAACTCCAAATGAGAATTGGACTAAAGAGCAACTAGTCGAGGCCTACTAAAGCTTACACACCAGATGGATCAACGAAACTCTAATCCTTGACCAACAAGGAGAACGGATCATCAGCCTTACCAACGACAAGTCTAGACTCTTAGAGACAATCGTAGAGCTAAAACGCGAAATCACTAGACTTAATGGAGAGATTAGTCTTATAACTAAGTCGGTAAAGATGATGAATCCTAGTACAGGAAGCCTTGATAAAATCCTATCAGTAGGAAAGCAGTCCAAGGATATGACAGGACTAGGGTACACACACGATATCCCTTCGACAACAGTTACGAAGTTTGTCCCACAACAAGCCATGGCTGACAAGAAACCACTGGATGCCCCAACACTTCCTACAGGACGTACTATAACAAATGTCATGACATCGTCTATAACATGTTCTTGTCAAGCAACTATCAAAAGACATCCTCCACGCAGACAACAATACTACAGAAAACCAGCTTATCAATATCAGTGGATATGTCATTACTGTGGTCAACGAGGACACATCAGACCATTTTGCTTTCAACTCCACGGGAAGAAGCAAGCTCAGCTACCACAAAGACAAAAGAGACATCAAAGGCATCTCTCAACTCCTCGAAAAACATCCCGCCTTGAATGGAGACCTAAGAATCTAGTCTATCGAGCTAATGTTGCGTATACATCCTTGAGTGCCTCAACAAAAAATGACTGGTATCTCGATAGTGGATGTTCTCGACACATGACAGGTACTCTAGAGTTTCTTTACAATATCAAATTATATACAAACTACTATGTTACTTTTGGAAATGGGATTCGAGCTCGAATCATTGGAAAAGGAGTACTCAAGCATCCATGAGCCACTTGCCTAACTGAAGCATTACTTGTAGAAGGACTTAAGGCTAACCTGATTAGCATCAGCCAGATCTGTGATCTGGGTTCAGAAGTGAAATTCACCAAAGAAGCCTGTATAGTTAAAGACTTCGATCAAGTCACTAGTCTACAAGGAATTCGCTCAATGGATAATTGTTACATCTGGTCGCCCGAATCACATATCGAAGCAACAAAGTGTCTTATCTCCAAAGCAGAAGAAACCAAACTGTGGCACAGAAAGCTTGGACATCTAAATCTTCGAAGTATGCAGAAGACAATCTCCGAACAGGCTATTACTGGGATTGCGAACCTAAATATAGTAGAAGGAAAGATCTGCGGAAAATGTCAGATTGGAAAGCAAACCAAGATGTCACACAAGAAGCTGCAGCATATCACCATATCTCGAGTGCTTGAGCTAATACATGTTGACCTCATGGGGCCAATGCAAGTAGAAAGTCTTGGAGGAAAACGCTATGTCTTTGTGTGTGTAGATGATTACTCACGATACACATGGGTTGACTTCCCTCGTGACAAATCAGATACCTTCTCAATCTTCAAGAATATATGCATCCAGGTCCAACGAGAAAAAGGGGAGACAATTGGCAAAATAATTTGACTTCGTAGTGATCATGGTCGAGAGTTTGAGAACAGCAAATTTGCAGAATTCTGTAACTCAGAAGGGATAGCTCATGAGTTCTCAGCACCAATCACTCCCCAACAGAACAGCATTGTGAAGCGCAAAAACAGGACTCTTCAGGAGATGGCTAGAGTTATGATGCTGGCCAAGGACATACCAACTCACTTTTGGGCAGAAGCACTTAACACTGCTTGCCATATCTACAATCGAGTTACTCTCCGACCAGGTATGTCAGTAACTTATTATGAAATATTGAGGGGGAGAAATCCCAATGTTAAGTACTTCCATATCTTTGGATCCACTTGTTATATTCTGGCTGATAGAGAGCCTCGTCGAAAGCTTGATCCAAAGAGTGATGAAGGCATCTTCCTTGGATACTCAAAGAATATTCGCGCGTACCGGGTCTTCAACAAACGAACTAAGACCATAATGGAATCAATCAATGTTGTTGTTGATGATGACTGTGAAGGTGCCTCAGAAGTTGCGACAGACGAAGACGGAGTATATCCCAACAATGGTAGGAAGGATGCAACTACGGATGTCAGAGAAGATGCTAGTAGCAAATCAGAAAACAACGATGCTAGTCCAAATGTCAATAATGATGAGACAGTTCCTGAAACCAACAATAAGAATCCCTTGCGAAGAATCCATGCTAACCATCCTATCTTTGGAGTAATTGGAGACCTAAATGAAGGCATACAGACTCGGTCAAAAACTCTCGAAGACTATAACGAGGTGATAGGTAACATATGTTTCGTTTCAAAAACTGAACCCAAAAATATCAATGAAGCCATCAATGATGAGTATTGGGTCGATGCTATGCAAGAGGAACTGATGCAATTTGAGAAGAACCAGGTGTGGGAACTGGTGCCCAAGCCAAGTGAAGGAAATGTCATTGGCACAAAATGGATCTTCAAAAACAAGTCCGATGAGCTTGGCAACATCACTCGCAACAAAGCCAGGTTAGTTGCTCAAGGGTATACTCAAATTGAGGGAGTCGACTTCGATGAAACCTTTGCTCCCGTAGCAAGACTTGAAGCAATCCGTCTCCTACTAGGGATATCATGCCATCTATAGATTAAGCTTTACCAGATGGATGTCAAAAGTGCTTTCCTGAATGGAGATCTCAACGAAGAAGTGTATGTATCACAACCTAAAGGATTTGTTGATCCTCACTCCCCTGATCATGTGTATAAACTCAAGAAGGCTCTCTATGGATTGAAACAAGCACCAAGGGCCTGGTATGAAAGGCTCACGAAATTTCTGATTCAAAGTGGCTAAACTAGAGGGGGAGTCGACAATACCCTATTTGTGAAGAATAAGGATGGGAATTTGATGATAGCCCAAATATATGTCGATGACATTGTCTTTGGAGGGATGTCAATAAAGATGGTAGAGCAATTTATCCAACAAATGCAATCAGAATTCGAGATGAGCATGGTGGGAGAGCTTACCTACTTCCTAGGCTTCCAAATCAAACAGCTAAAAGATAGCATCTTCATCTCTCAGAGCAAATATGCGAAGAATATTGTCAAGAAATTTGGGCTAGAGAAAGCTTCACATAAACGGACACCTGCAGCTACACATATCAAGCTAACTAAAGATGATCTAGGAGAAGCCATCGACCAACACCTGTACAAAAGCATCATTGGTAGCCTTCTCTACCTTACTGCCAGTCGACCAGATATTGCCTACTCTGTAGGAGTATGTGCACGATATCAAGCTAATCCCAAGGTTAGTCATCTATCCCAACCTAAAAGAATTATAAGATATATCTCTGGGACTACAGACTTGGGTTTATTATACTCATTCGACACATCCTCTACCCTGGTGGGGTATTGTGATGCAGATTGGGCTGGAAACACAGCAGATAGGAAGAGCGCATATGGAGGATGCTTCTTCCTTGAAAATAACCTCATATCATGGTTTAGTAAAAAGAAAAACTGTGTTGCCTTGTCCACTGTTGAATCTGAGTATATTGCTGCTGGGAGTAGCTGCACACAATTGTTATGGATGAAGCAAATGTTAGTCGAATACAATGTCAGACAAGAAGCCATGACTTTATATTGTGATAATGTCAGTGCCATCAACATCTCTAAAAATCCTGTCCAACACAGCAAGACCAAGCACATTGACATTAGACACCACTTCATTCACGAGCTGGTCGAAGACAAGAAGATCATCCTAGAGCACATCCATACAGAGAAGCAACTCACTGATATTTTCACGAATGCATTAGATGCGAGCAGATTCGAGTACCTCAGGTCGTCACTCGGTCTGTGAACCATCACCGAGGATTAGAAGTTGCGAAAACGGTTGAGAGGAGTTGGTTGGTACCTCTTCATGAACCGGTTCAAAATCCCAACACATGTCATTGGGCCAAGCATACCAAAAGCCCATATAAAGAAAGGAAAGGTCACAAGATACGCTCGGTCTCCAACATATTTGATTTGAATCAACCTGCGTTTCAAAAACCTAGTTTGCCTCTTCTCGTTTTCGCTCTCATCTCCCTCACCTCTCACACTATTGTGACAAAAACCTCACTACCTGCACAAACATGGTAAAGACACGGAGCACACTAGCACCAAAGAAGGCCACTGATAAGCGAAAACCCAAACCAAAGAAGGCAGAAGCAAAAAGCTCCAAGAGCAGCAATCCAAACACCAACAGACACGGAGTCCGAATCAAAGGGCTAAAAACACAGAAGAAAGCCGAGGAATCTCCCAAAGAAACCTCACTGGAAGAAGCCCCAATTCCCACTTTTTCCCGAGTTCCCAAACGGTCTCGAACCGGAAGCTCTGCATTCTCCATGACAGACCTAACAGGGCCAGAACGGGAGACTGATCTTGGCCAAAGAAGTCGAGAAGCTTCCATGCAGATTGTTCCTGTTCCAGTATCAGCAAATGTCTCAGGTATCGACTCCTCCATTATTTCAAACACCGATACCTCTAGAAATAGTGATTTGTTGGAGTCAGTACTGGAAAACCAAGACCCGCCTCAAGAAGGTGTGGTGGAGGAACTGATAAATCCTGAAGGAGAAAAGAATGACTTGACCCCGGTCAGTCATGGGTTGAAGCGTATTGTTGAAGGAGAAGGAGAGGAAGAATGTGCAACAAATGTCATTCCCGAAGCCACAAAGGAGGTTGTGGTAAGAGAAGAAGAAGTCGCTGACTCGGAAGAAGCCGAGGAAGAAGTTGAGAAAGATGGAACTAGAGACGGGGATACCGATCTGGAAGAAGCTGAGAAGGACAACAGTGTCGCCGCCAATAACACAGAAGAAACACCTCTAGATGCCAGAGAAGATGTGACAGAAGATGCTACTGAGACAACACATACGGTATTGTCAACTCTGAAAAAAAAGGTATTAGAAGAGAATGAAAGTCTAGCAGTGATGGTTGGAAAAATCAAAGAAACCAAGAAGAGGAAGGAGGTAGAAGATGCTGGAGGACCCAGCAAGAAGAAGAACAAGATGTCCGTCAAAGAAAAAGGGAAGAAAGTTGTCTCCAAAAGGAGATTGGTGGATGAAGAAACTGATGACGATGAAGAGGAGGTTACTGCAAAGGCTGCAAAGAAGGGAAGAAGCATGAAGACGGTCAAGACCAACCCCAGTGTTCCTTACAACAATGTATCGTTTCATTCTGCGGACAGTGCTAAACGTTGGGAGTTTGTGTTCCAGAGAACGGCATATCCCGGAAGACCCTGTCGTCGGAGCTGCTAGGACTAGAAGCCATTGTCCAACTCCCGGAGAAGGCAGAACTTATGAAAACCGTCACAGACATTAGTCAAGGAATTCATTGCTAATTTACCTACTGGGTTTGAGACTCCGGATGATCCGGATTGTGAGAAGGTATATGTCAGAGGCCTTCGCTTCAACATTTCCTCTGACATCATTAATGCTTTCCTGGGGAGAAAGTGTGTTTGTGCTGTGCCTCCACCTGATCTGAACAAGGTCCTCAAGAAGATTACTGGAGACAGAAGCAGAATGTGGCCTACCAAGGGCACCGTAGCAGCCTCGGACCTCACATCCAAGTACTCCATCCTATTTTGTATCGGAGTAGCAAACTGGGCTCCCTCCACACACGCATCCTCCATAAAACCAGAACTGGCGATACTCATCTTCCAAATAGGTACTGGGTCTACACTTGATTTTGGGCAGTTTGTTATTGATCATCTTATTCGACATGCCAGATCGCTTGCTGTAAAAATACCTATTGCCTTTCCCTCCCTTATCTCTGAGCTACTTGTACATCAACACCCCGGAGTGTTGAAGACAACGGATAAGGTTGGCAAACGCGGAGGGCTGATTATAGTGAGCCACAAGCTGTTTGAGGGCAAGCATGCTCCTGATCTTGTCAGGCTAGAAGCCAAGGCAACGACCAGTCGAGCCACAAGTGCCGCCCCTCCAACCAAGACTACCAGCAGGGATGCAGTTATGCTTGGAAGAGAGATAGCCGTGCTTGACAAGGACATCGTCAATCTGAAGACAGCTCTGAAGCATCTCTCCCAGCGGCGAACACACTGTGCCAACCTGCTAAAATCAATGTCTCCTCCAGGCTCAGAAGATGATGATTCCTCCTCTCCACCACATGCTGCTGAAGACGCTACACAAGATGCCTCCACTGACGCTACTGAAGAAGAGACTGCTAGTTCTAGCAGCAGCTCTATTTGATTTTAAGAACTTTCTGATTACCGAACAAACTGAACAACCTCTTATTTGTATTTGTTTTGAACAATGTGTCATATGTATTCTCGACTATTGATCGAGGATATGTATGAGTTAAGTTTGTGTTTGTTTGCTTATTACCCTGTTTTGTTAAAAATATTTGTTTAAAGTTTGGCTCTTTTTGAGCCAGCAAGGGGGAGTAAGGATAGAGCTGACGACACGATGACATGATGATACGCATTAGACACAAAAGACGCTACGACACGATGATACGCATTAGACGCAAAAGACGATACGAGACGCAAAAACGCGAACAAAGCAAAAACGCGAACAAAGACTTGATGACTACCGATCGTGTGCAAGTAAAAGATGATGACAAATGCAACGCGGAATGCGACGAAAAATGCTGTCCTTAAAAATAGCCAAAGGGGGAGATTGTAGTTACGACGGTTTTAGAGATTGGCTGATTTTTAAAGGAACTAGAGAACATGTCACAGAGAATGTCGAAGCATCCTATGCGACATCTTGTGTGGCATTGTGGACGGCGTCTCGACAAACATCCTGATAGACAGAAATCAGGAAAGTGCAGTTTCGGCAGAAAGTACGAAGACGATTAGGAAATTCCAGAAACGACTCCGATTCTGGAAAGAAGAAAGACGGTGATTAAGAGGAAACCCATTAGGGTTAGTACTCATCCTCGATTGCTATAAAATCTTAGGCTACCCCCTTAGCAATCGTGTGGTTCTTTATTTGTTTCATAGCAATAATTTGCAAAGCTCTTAGACGTGAAAGTTTGCGGGCTGAGAGTTGCAGATTGTGCTGAGGATATTGTGTATCAATTAACTATTGAGAGTTAGGTGATTGAGGATTTGCTGATCGCGTGAGTGAAGATTGCACGCAACCACCAAGTTCAACGAAGACTTGAACCGATAGAGCAAGGCGATTGCTCAAAGAGTGGAATCAAGACAGAGTCTTGGATTCAGGGGGAGACCCTGAGATAGGTTGCACTGTAAAACGTAGCATAAATTATAGATCTAGGGTCGATCACAGGTACTTGTATGTTCTGACGAATTACTGATAAGTGAAACCTTTCCACTAGGCTGAGAGCCCCCAGACGTAGGTGACGTTGCACCGAACTGGGTAAACAATCTGCTGTGTCATTGTTTATAGCTTTATATTTTCTGTCCTGCGTTATCTACACAAGAAGTCATACACAATGTTATAGCTTCATACGTAACATTGTGTGTGACATCTTGCACGACTAGCTGATCAAAATTTCAGCGCCGTTACTAAAAAAACTGATAGTGAAACACAACCCTCGCTCGACTCAAATTTGTATTGTGATTAGGGGGTTGTACCGATCTCAGTGATGATCGATGAACATATGACGAATCCAAATCCACTCTTTTGAAAACACGAGGAAAAACAACCAAATCATTTTAGACGAGTCAAATTTTTAAAAAGGCTGAGAGACCCTTCATCCCTACTAAATCGTCTTTTCTTGCTAATTCAATTACAAGTCGCTTCTTATATGATTTAATTGCTTGAAAAGTTTGGTGGCTGATCTTAAAGTCGCCATGCACTGTTGCTATGCAACGAGTTGCCGCATCGTTATTATGTGACGTAATTGTTTGGAAGTTTTTTGTGATTCTTCTTAAAAATTATTTGTTATCGTGTTTGTAAAATCGACATGATTGAAGATGATTTCCACCGTCGTTGTTTGGCATAGATATTTTATTTCCTAATAATTCTCGCTTTATGTGCAAGAATCGTGTTTCACGACTTGCACGTGAAGGGGAGTGTTATAATAGGTAATTAATATTAGGGTGTATTTTTCCATAAAATATGATAATATTATTGATTAATATTTATGAATTAAAATAGAAGAGTCATTTATACAGGAATAATATAAAACCAAGTAGAGTATAAAATAGGGATAACTCCAAGTGGCTACACCTAAATATTGCTGTTTTTCACCTGGGTACATTTAGAATTTTTTTTTCTAGCTAACTACGCCTAGAATGTGCAAAATTTTCACTTTGCACTTTCCGTCCAATTCTGTTAATTTTAAACATTTTTTTTCATGTGAAATGACTAAAATGCCCTTAAGGTTAAAACAATTATTATAATTGGATTGAAAAGACTAATGCCCTCACCTATTCATCTAATTTTCAAAGACATGCCACTCACTTTTTTTCTCATTTCATTCATCCTCTCTCTCCCTCTCTCACACCGATTCTCACATCAATTTATGGGATGTGACACGGCGTCGTCGCGGTGGTCCGGGAGTGGCACGACGGCGACGACGGCGATGACGGCGGTTGAGTGGTGGAGATGGGAGGTGGGTTCGACGGGGACGGTGGAGAGGAACTTGATGGTGACGGTGATGGAGATGGAGAGTAGCCGAGCTCTCTCGGTCGCCGGCGACGGGAACGGTTCGGAGCTGATCTTTAGAGGTCACGAGGCCTAGTCTGGCTCGTCGGAGACTTACTCACCTAAGTCAGAGAAGCCGTGGCTCACCGTGGTCCGTCCGATCCGCTACCTCCTTCTCGAGCAGCGCCTCCTCTTCGTTCTCATCGGCATTGCCATCGCCACCGTCTTCTTCACCATAGCTCCCTCCAGGTCGCCGCCGTCGACCCATATCGGGTACGGGTACGAGTACTTCCTAGAGACCCACTCGTCGGGCGCTCCGACGGTTCGGGTCGGTGGGGAGGTGCCACTGGGGCTGAGGAGGAAGGGGATGAGGGTGGTGGTGACGGGTGGGACCGGGTCGCGCCTCGTGGACCGCCTGTGGAGTTGCAGAGACAAAAGAGAGGTGAGAGAGAAGAGTGGCATGTATTTGAAAATTAGATGAATAGGTAAGGGCATTTTAGTCTTTTCAATCTAATTATAATAAATGTTTTAACCTTAAGGGCATTTTAGTCATTTCACATGGGAAAAAACGTTAAAAACTAACAGAATTGGACGGAAAAGGCAAGGTGAAAATTTTGCACATTCGAGGCGTAGTCAGCTGGAAAAAAAAATTCTAGGTGTACCTAGGTGAAAAACAGCAATATCTAAGCGTAGCCATCTGGAATTATCCCTATAAAATATGAAACTAATAGCACATGTTCTAATGTAACAACTATAGATTAAAAGAATGTGAAAACTCAGCCATTTATGTGGTTGGGTTCTAATTTTTGAAATCAAAACTAAATCAAAATTGAATGGTTCTTTTAAATTAAAAAACAAAATCAACCATTTAATCACGATTTTCGGTTTTTTCATTCATGTTTCTTATTAGTTCTCGATTCGAGATTAGTTTTAAATTCCAAATCCCATCCCTATGTTTAAGTTAAAAAATGTAAAGTATATTACTCAAAACTAAGAGTAAAAAATATTGTGGCATAAAGTTTACGCTTTAAAATATCCCATTACCTAAGAGGCTGCGTACACATGTTATCACGCCACACCAACTTGTTTTTCCCAATGGACTATTAAACTCTTCAAAGTCCTTTGTTCCAATGTTGTACCAAACAAGGTTTATGCCATGAAAGTCGAACAAAACTTTGTTTCGACAGGCCGAGTAACACATTGGAAGCATATGGAAATAATCACGAGAAATCATCTCGAGTTTCTCAAAATTCGATATTGAAAACAATTTAATCCAACACAATGTATCATTCCTCACCCAAACATCAACTCTCTCTTTACTCCATGAATCATCCATTCTCTCCAGATCGCAAACCAAACACAACTTCCCATCGAACGTAACCATTTTGATTCCTTCATACAAAACGTAGCCAAACTTGGGAAGTCCTGCGTCGAAAAATTCCTCTTCCTCGAGATCAAAACCAATAATCATAACTGAATCATCCTCCAAGTCTATTTTCCAATACAAATCACCATTGGCATAACACCCAGAATAATTCATCAGATAATCAAATATTCCCATGTCTCGGGACCAAAATAATCTCTCGAATTCGAATTCAACTTTCCTCCACGTCGCGTCAACGTTAACATCGTATATCATAAGTTGAAGAACATTGGCATCCTCGTCCGATTCGATGACAGTGACTAGCTTGTAACGACTGTGATCCTTATCGCACCCGAAACCGCTGAAGGCAACCTTTTCATCGCCGGCGGGGTTGGGAGGTACGAGTTGATACTTGCCGGTTGTCGGGTTAGACAAAGCCAAGGCACGCGTGTCACTCTGCTGAAGAACGAGAAGGCCGTCACACGAAGCAGCGATGTGTGCGTCACGGCCGTCTTCAAAAGGATTCTGAATTTCTTCCCGACCGACGTTTCGGTCTTGTAATGAATCCAAACGGAACCTGTAGTCGACGTAGCATTCGCAAGAACTAACGTCAGTGTTATGGAGAGGAACATGGTCCAGTACTCTTTGCAAGAGCACCAAAGGCGGGTCCGACGAGGCGGCGCGTCGGTGTTGGAGGGTCGAGAGATGCGAGTTGGTGGCGATCAAAGAGAGCCATGATTTGGAGACGCAAGTGAACCGCATGAGGTCTTTCGCCGGAAGTCGGCTAATGATCTCGATGGTGACGTCATCTGGTATCTTAGAGTCGGCGTCTTCTTCTTCTCCTGCTGATCTTCTTTTGTCTTCCATGGCTGTTGCTGCTGAGTATTGATGAAATTGATTGTTTCATAATATTTATATACCACCGTGTGGCCGACTTAATGAATCCCTATCATACTTGGGATACTTAATTAGGAAATAAAACTTGAATAGGAAATTACTATGCTTACGTTTTACATTAGTCTCCTAGACGTGAAACCCCAATTAATACAATTTACAAAGGCCGTGTTAGGGATGTCATTTAAACGGGTCTAGTAATTCCATACGATTAAGTCATATCTCGAACCCGTCACATTTTTTGATATTTTGCTTCCTAACCCACCTCGACTGGTAGGGGTAATTTGCAAGTCTCGGACCCACCCGAAAATCAGACATTATTCCAATTTTCTCTTATACCTTATTTTGAATTATATAATTATCATTCAAATATTTTTAGATCATAAACAACTTTATAAGAGATTGATTGCAACAAGTACAAATTAAAATAGAATATTACACATAAACCATACCTTCTTCCAATCCAGAGCTCAATAGAGCCAAAATGACTAAAACAAATAGTCATCCCATATCTTGACTTATATAAAAACTAAAATAGAGCAATAATGCGATAGGAATACTTACCGCTCGAGCCCAATAATCAACACTTCTCAATCAGTCGAATGACTCCACAAGGATCTAACACTCGATCTCTCCACAAGCCAACAACTCTAAAAAACTGACACAAAGTCTTGAAGGAATTCCATGAGGTCAAAACAATTAATTTCACACGGAAGCGAATTAACCATGGATCCCAATAACGATGATTACGATCTTCATGCTAAATTGATTGTAGCACAAGATTAGAAAGCGAATAGATATATACCTTTTGATGCGAATTCTATTATATCACGTCCACACATGCGATGTCTTGATCCTTAGATTAAAATCTTCTTGCAAGTATTACTAGTTTTGCAAGAAGGGAGCAAGAACACAAAGAGAGAGAGAAAGGAGAGGGGGTGGCGAGTTAACCACTTCAGATCGTAGCGAGAACTGGAGCGCAATTAATGGGCATGATTGTCCACGGTCCGTAACCCCCCTCCGTGGCGACCTCCCACTTCTAGAAATGCGCGATTCGTGAGCTTTCCTTGAGCCTAATTTAAAGGGTCACGGTCCGTGGTGATTCGGGCACAGACCTGTGACAGGTCAGAACATTCACATTATAAAAGGGTTTCGCCACATTTGGGAAAAGCATCGGTTGTTTACGAGTTATTCCATATTTACACTTCCAGAAACTGCGTCTTCAAAATCAAAGGGCTCCAAAAGCATCCAGGAGCCATTCTAGAGACCAAGAGATCAAGCTGATGGGAAGAATCAACGGAACTTCAATCTCATGTATTTAATTCTCGTTTGAGACTTAATTTTCAGGTTTTATATTCTCTACTCTCTTTTTAGTACTTCAAATTTCTAATTGAATTTATTTTCAATTCATGTTCATGTGTAGTTTGTTTATTCAATTTTGTATTGAATTTTATTATGCGTGTATGATTGTTAAATTGACAACTTAACATATAGATCACATGTGTGATTTAATCTCACTTCCAGCATGCTTATTCTAGATACAATTATTAACATGAGGAACTAATTTCGATTAGTGATATGAGGCAATGAACTGATGAATTAAATTAGGAAAATTTAAGTAATTATTTTATATGCGTGTAGTGCCAAGTAGGGGGGTTTCTTTTCCATCCGAACTAAATGCTTCGTTCCGTTAATTCCAAATTAATTGCCAAGTTTACTAATATATTGTAAATGGGAGTTAGTAAATATAAATGAGTAAAAGAAACTAGGTTTAAATATGACATTGAAGTAGGTTGGTTGTTACGGTAGTAGCATCCATAGGTGACACACACCGAAAGGTCCAGAGTTTTCACATAAGGTAATGTTAATAAGCCAGTTAAATCTGACCTTTAAGTAGACTGGTTACCTTAGCGAGTTATAGATCTTTTATCTACTTACCGAGGGGTATTAGGTTGATTAGAAATTCTTGTTACCTCCCTAGGATAGAAACACCCTCAAGTACATTTTATAATTTAATTTAATTCCAGAGTTTATTAATTAGTTAATTTATCCATCTCAACTGATGTTTAGTTTATTGAATTTAATTATTGTATATTCTTGCATGCATGTCTTTATTTTATTTATTTTTCACAAATCCAACTTTTCGATCAACTAAGATTAGTCACGAAATTTCATTAGAGTGTTTAAAGTTTAATAAAATATTAATTATCCTTTGGGTTCGATAAATTCGGGGTCGTAATTCACTACCTTGTATTATTTGTAACCGGTACACTACCGGGAGTCTAAAATTCGACCCGCATATTTTTTTTGTCGCGTTTTGGGCGTACCACTCGGATGCAATACGGCTGGAGATGATCTTGAACCAAATTGGCTTGGCGGAACAATACATACTTCAGTGGATGATGCAATTTACTACAACCGTCAGTTCCCGGTTGAAGCAAACGTGAATTTCACCGAGAT